>CAUYSK010101047.1:0-35658 GCA_963575035.1 Avahi laniger
GCGGTGGCTCACGCCTGTAATCCCAGCTCTCTGGGAGGCCGAGGCGGGCGGATTGTTTGAGCTCAGGAGTTCGAAACCAGCCTGAGCAAGAGCGAGACCCCGTCTCTACTAAAAATAGAAAGAAATTAATCGGACAACTAAAAATATACAGAAAAAACTAGCCGGGCATGGTGGCGCATGCCTGTAGTCCCAGCTACTCGGGAGGCTGAGGCAGGAGGATCACCTGAGCCCAGGAGTCTGAGGTTGCTGTGAGCTAGGATGACACCACGGCACTCACTCTAGCCCGGGCAACATAATGAGACTCTGTCTCAAAAAAAAAAAAAAAAAAAAAAAAGAAAGAAGGTTCAGATGTAACACGACTTGCCCAAAGTCTCACCCTGGTAAGCGGGCACCCTGCAATCCAGTCCATTTTGAAAACAGGTGAGTGAGGGGACCAACGGACTGAGCTATTTACTGTAATAACCCTGGGGATAAGAGACAAAGGCAGAAAAGATGCTAAAATCTTCCTTTGCAGAGCTTCTGCCAATTAGGCCCTAGGATCTCTTTCCAGATTGTCTTCAGTGGGAGGCAGAGTCTTCCCATGGAGAGACAGGTTAAACAACTTGAAATGACATGGCATTTTTGGAAGCTGTACTCCCCCAAAGCAAGAATTTTTTAGTCGAAAGAATTTTCAATTACCAGCTCATTCTAAAAGGCCATCCGTGATTTATTCCCGGTCACTATGGAAAATGCTGCCCAGGTACAGCCCCAGTCATGGGACCGGGCCTTCTTCCCTCCTGCCCAGGCAAGACAGGAGGCTCTAAATGCAGTAGGCTCCAATGCACTTCAGGCTGTGCTTGGACTTTTGTGCCTGATGCCCCATTTCTGAGACTCATGCCAATGGGACCCCCCCTTGCCCTGCCTTCCTTTCTGCAGCTCTAGAAAGGAGGGCTGGTTCAAGGGAAGTGATGGAATAACAAAGTTCTAGAGACTTCAGCACGGTCCCCCCAGGGAAACTTGAGGCTAGAGGGGGATGGATATGAGAAATAAGTCACCAACAGCATAATTCCTGCGGAAAATAACTTGGAATGAAGAACTGTCCCGGTGCCCCTTAAATTACACCAAGCAGACAAGCTATTACGTATCTTTAACAGGTACTGTGTTTAAATGGAAATTCTGCTTCGAGGGCTCCAGGAACCAACCACAGGGCCTATGTTCTTAGTGAACGCTACAGGAGATGAACTCTCCTTCTGGAGGAAAGTTAACATGGTATTTATAGACTTGTTAGCCAGTGGAATGTAAAATCTGGCATCCAGTGGTGAACAAAACTTGGATTTTAAAACCAGATAACTATCCACATCAGAGCAGCTATTGCACGCCCAGTTCCAAAACAGAGAAAAGCAGGTTAGGTGAGATCTTACATTACGCATAATAATCTCACCCAGAGCATTTTACGCAACACGCAAGAACGGTCCGCAGAAATAAAATAAATAAGTAAGGAGGAGAAATGCTAAGTACGTGATTAAGGGATTTTACACCTAAACCTCAGGAAAGAACCTGCAAACAAGGGAACTGCCTTCAGGAAAATGCACAGTAAATTTCTATATTTAGCTGCTTTGTTCACCTTTTCTTCACATCCAAAGCTCAGCATATTACTATTGTTATTGTTGACTTCAAACTATAGTGCTTCATATACAGTTGGACAAGAAGGGAGAATGGAGCAGAGATCAAATAAATTAAAATGTCGCACGACGTTAAATTATTTAAAATGCTGATGATTTCAGCATTAAACTCTGAATCACATAGAGCACTGAGCCATCCAATTCACACGTTAATGTAAATTGATAATTGCTTGTCATATTCCTTTGATTTAGAACTTTCTTTATATACACAAATAATTTTATTCGGCACAGAATGTATCCAGGAGGATGGGGATAAACATTACAGAAGAATAAGAATATTAATCATAACAACCAAGTAAGTGAGTTGGGATCCTCAGAGTATTTCTACATCTGATCAAAATCACGACCTAGAGAGCAAAAATAACTTTCTCAATCACTCAGCTCATGAGATTAGAGCCAAACTGGTAAATGCCACATGGAAACTAGTGTTCTGTGTAAGTAAAACTCTCTAATAATTCTAGGTCCCTAGAGCTGCCCTGTCCCAGGAAGTGGTCAATCAAAGGGAGAAGGTCACCACCATTTACGAAGGTCGATTAATGCTGGACACTTTACAGATACCACATTTCACATAATCTTTATTATAACCCTGTGTTAAATATTATCTCCATTATGCAGATAAGGAAATGAAAACTCAGAGAAGCAAAGTGACTTAACTAAGGTTATACTGCTAGCAGATCCAGAACTTACACTAAGTCTGTCTGACCTTTAAGATCCTTCCTAACTCAGTTTCTATGATGGTGATGACTGTTATTAACAACTACCATTTTACTGAATATTTATTATGTGCAAGGCTCTAAGCAATTTACATACATTTTCCCATTTACTGCCATATGAGGTATTATCATTCCTATTTTACAGATGAATATACTGAGGTTAGAAGGGATGAGGAGCCTGCAAGTTTATCTAAGTGTAAGGGAAAAGTCAGGATCTGAATTATGTTCTATTTAATATTTGACCTGAAAGTCCCTGATGTACTTTGTTATTGGGCTATTCCATTCATTGACTGCAACATAACTAAATAGAGTTAAGATTTTGGTTTTAATATTCACTGATATCTCTTATAATATTACCAGTGAATACCAAGCCCTATAATCATCAACACCTGTTGAACACAAACCACTGCAAAACGGACCTACACATTTCTCTTATTATTGTCGAATTTTTGATATGCTTCTAAAAAAGATTATCTTGTGTTTATAGCATCTTTAAATACACTACTAAATTTCCAATTAGCTCAGAATTGTATATTTGCTACACAATATTAGCAGGCAGTGTAAACACAGTGGTTAAGATTACTAGCTCTGCCTACTCATCTATAAAATGGAGACGATACAATCTATGTCATGGGGCCATTGTATGAGATTTCAATGAAGTCATGTATGTCCTTAGCTGCACATAATAACCACATAACATAATAATAATAACACAGTGGAGCCGGGTGCAGTGGCATGCACCTGTAATCCCAGACACTTGGCAGGCTAAGGTGGGATGACCGCTTGAGCCCAGGAGTTCCAGGCCAACCTAGGCCACATAGTGAGAACCTGTCTCAGAAAACAAAATAAAATAAAATAAAATAAAATAATAATACAATATTGTTATTGTCCTCCTATTTTGGAACTGAGTCTAAAAGCAAAAAGCTTCTCTTAGGTACAGAAGGACTACAAGAACTGACAAACTAGTGAATGAATTTGAATTGCGGTATAAGTCTGGAATCAAGCATCTGATTTGGGGGCAGATTTGATGCCTAATTTCTAGACAAACCAGATGTCCTGCCCCCTTCTTTAAAGAGGAACATTAAAAAATTTAAAATATCTCTCAGTGTACGAAAGGTTTAAGAAAAGAGCTGTAGGATTAATTGACGGAGAAAAAGAAACAAAAGATACAGCATAGTTACATAGGGAATAGGATAAACATGGTAACGCTAAAAATAACTCAATCACAAAACCAAGAGGAAGCTGTATGGAGGTAAAAATGCCTAAGTATCCTGGGAATGGAAACTTCCACTAACCGAAAGAAGCAGCTTTCTTCTATCAGAAGACAGAATTTGAAGAAGGTACTTCTCCCCTGATGCCTCTCCAAAGCGAGTAGGTGAAATTTTACTTTACTTAAGACACTAGGTTCAAACAAAAAAACATCAAAATGGGATCCTTCAGTGCAAAATATTGTATGGGGAGAACTTCCCTCCTACGTTTGATGTATCTTTGGCATCAACATTCAAAAGGAAATGCAACCATTCTAGAACTCGGTTTTCTTGGAAAATGTACAATCTGGCCAGCCTTTCGGTCAGGTGCCATTAATTGGAAGAGGTAAACCAGGTTTCCTAATAACTGTTTAGCATCAATGCTGAATGTGTAACTTAACACACACTTTTAAAGGACATACACTTCACAAACTTTACAAAACACTCTTCCCTCTCTCCTTTCCCCTTTAACGTATCAGAGATGTTTTTCCAAACTTACTATATTAAAATATGTTTGTTCAACTTCTTAGTAAACTTTCAAAGGTTTCAGAATCATTGGATTTCCTCAAGGTAAATGTTTACACACGTTCCTCTAATATTTAAAAGAAAAGGAAAAGGACATATTTTCTGGTGCCATTCATCTTAAAGCAAGTCTCAATCACGCTCATTTCTACCAAAGCAATCTATATTGTGGAGAAATCACGCATCACTGCCCGTCGCCCATGTTAAAACCCACTTTGGTGGCTCCTCACTCTCATCACACTCAGCCCCAGTCAGAACTGGCGAAGTGGAGAAACGTGTCTAACATTATTATTTCTCGGGGTTTGGTTTCTTTGGAGAAATTTATTGGCTACCAAGCTAACTTAGTATTCCTTTTAATTTTTTCCAAATTAATGACCACGAAAACCTTAAGAAACCATTAGTTTCAATTTTTACACCACTTTTCACATCATCTTTGTTTTGACCATCTTTGTAACTTGAAAACATAGAGAATGTCCTCATGTATGTTGAATAAATTGCTTGATTGATCTCACGTACTTTACAAATCTAGGCATTGCTGGCCAGTATCCGTTTGAACTAAGTCATACAATCAAAGAATATAATCCCTGACTTCTCTGGTGGTATAGATTAGAAAGACTTTGGAGTCACATAGCCCTGGGGTAGGGTCCAGACTCTCACACATACTAGATCATTTTATCACCCTCATTGCACAGATGAGGAAACCATGGCCTCAAGAGACGAACTAAACTGCTCAAGGTGAAATAGCCAACAAGTGGTAGAACCAGGACTCAAACCTGAGCACTGTGACTCAAAAGCCAGAGTAAATAGGGACAAGTCAGGGACTTTTTTTTTTTTTTGAGACAAAGTTTTGCTCTGTTGCCCAGGTTAAAGAGCATCATGATAGCTCACGGCAACCTCAAATTCCTTGCTCAAGTGATCCTCCTGCCTCAGCCTCCCAAGTAGCTGGGACTACAGGTGTGCACCACACACCCTGGCTAATTTTTCTATTTTTGGTAGAGATGGGGGTCTCACTATGTTGCTCAGGTCGGTCTCAAACTTCTGACCTCTAGCGAGCCTTTCCAAAGTGCTAGGATGACAGGCATGAACCACCACGTCTGGGCCACAGAAACCATTTTTAAGGATTCATCTTTAATGCAACTCAATGATGTCTCTTTATCTATCAATGAAGCTTACAAAGAAATCTCTGTAGTTACTTCCCGCTAAAGACATCCTTGTTGTGTTTACCGCAGCCATCTTCATGAGCTCTCTACCAGCTGCCGAGAACTTGCTAAGGGCCTGAGGTGTTCAAGAATGATCCAAACAGAGCCCCGACCCTCAAGGGGCACACGATCTAGTGAAGGAGTGTGATCTATCAGCAGAGCTGCCCAACCAGAGACCCAACAGTGGAATTTCAGTGTGCCAACATATTGTCCCCTCTGCCCTGTGACATCCTGACCTGGCCCCAGACTTCAGTCTGTGTCTGGCCTTGAGCATCCTTGTCTATTTACTGCCATGTGCCTTGCTAGGATGATCGTTTTCTACATGCACTGAGAAAAAAAAAGCAGGAAGCATCACACTAAGGAAGTGGAGGGGGCTGCACAGGGAGAGGGGCCAGTCCCTCCCCCAGCACCAAGTCACCCGGACAAAGCATTGCCACAGAAGGAGGCGCCAGGAGACCTGCCTGGGTAACCTGGACAAGGTTCAAGATCCCTCCCAGCTCTCACATTCCTGAAGGAGAAACACAACTGCAGAAAGAAACTTTTCCTCAGAACAGCACCCGCTCAGGACTTCCAGGGCAACACAGAGTTTGGATTCAAGCTAAATTTTATATTCTATTCATCAGGAATGAGAAGTAGTCCATTTCTGAGAGCTCCTAGGAATATGAACTCTTTAGCTTTCCTCTTTTTTTTTTCCCCACTAGGAAAAGTCCATAAAATGGTGTTATGGCTGCAGATTACACGGAAGTTCCTTCTGGACCCCACCCAGCGAGCACACAGACAACCTGACACCTCCGCGCCTCCCGCCCACCTCCACCTCACCCCACAGCTGCGCCCTGTCTTTGCACTCAGGGCGTGGCAGCAGGAAAGGAAAACGGCTCTCAGGTAAGACAGGAAGCAAACGTACAGAGCCAAGAAAGAAGAAACAAAGTGCCTGGGGAAGGTCTGGTGGAACTTCCTGTTAGAGAAAGATTTCCCATTGACTGCTGTTGGTTTGCTTTGCTGAAACAAGAGTCTTGATTTTGTGTTTCAGGTCAATTTTCTGAGTTCATTTTGGAGTAAACCTGATCTGAATTCCAAACTCTTTTTTAAGCTTGCAGAATGATTTTGTTCCCTGAAATGAACAGTTAACCGAAATGTATGGTGGGGGAAGACAGAGACAGAGACAAACAAACTTTTTCCTACCCTTCGGTTCTCAGCTCAAAGGTCCTCAGGGGGATCTTCAAAAGTACTTCCCTCCCAACCCAGCCACTCGGTCTCACTGCCTCAGTTTCTTGATTTTGCTGATGTACTTAGTGGGATCTGGAATGATCATGTGTGATGATTTCTGTACTTGGGGATGGCTGCCACCTTCTTAGAATAGACGTTCCATGACACCAAGGACCTTCTATCTTGTTCACAGCTGTATTTCCAGCACACAGACCAGTGCCGGCCACTGGTAAGTGTTCAACAGATGTTTACAGGGTTGAGGGATGAACAAGGCAGAGCTACAGGGGCAAGAGAATTAGGGAAACCCTAAGAAGGGGAAAGTGGAGCAAAAGGCTCTTACCTTTATGTGTTCTAACAACATCCAGTGCAACAGGGAATAAAGCAGTATGGTACAGACCACATGTGCTTTTTGACCTTTAGGGATGCATGTTGCTAAGTCATAGATTCCTGGTGGCTGGGCAGAACTGGGTTCCAATGCCACGCTGCCTCAGACTAGAGAAATGATGATTTCTCTTCATCCTGAACATTTCTCACGGGCTCCTGACTTTGCCACACACTCTTCGATATCCCTATATAGGTGCGCTATCCCATTCTCCAGAGCTTGAAATCTCAAAGACTGCGCCCCTTACCCTTAACTAGTATTGGAATGCACTTCATAAAGAAAGCAGGTGCCTTAGACGGAGAAGCACCCTGCATCTGTTCCACGTACCCTACTTTCCAACCAGTTGCAATGCAAGGTTGCCTTCTGCTAAGGCCGACCTCTCCACCCCTTCTCACCTGCCAAGGACTTCTGCAATTTTCCCTTTTCTCCTACAACATTGGCATCTGTCTTTCCATTGGATCATTCTCTTCCTCAAATCCTATTCTCTTCTCTTCACACTCCTGCTGGGCTTTGGTCTCCACCACGCTGATCTCCTCACCATTTTCACCAACCTTACCAATGTGTGAGTCACGTGTGGCTTCTTTTTCTTCTTCTTCTTCTTTTGGACAGGGCCTTGCTCTGTCACGCAGGCTGAAGTGCAGCGGTGTGGTCACAGCTCACTGCAGCCTCCAACTCCTGGGCTCAAGCAATTCTGCCGTCTCAGCCTCCCAAGTAACTGAGACCACAGGAGGCTAATTGTTTTTTTTAAGAGACAGGGTCTCACTATATTGCCCAGGATGGTCACATTCAGCTCCAGAGCACATAAAATGTGACTAGTGCCACAAGCTGAAATGGCAATATTTTGGATATACTGAATTAAACAAAATATTTTATTAAAATTAACTTCATCTGTTTATTCTTATATTTTATAATGTGACGATTAAAAAATTTTAAATTCCATACGTGGCTTGCTTCATATTCCCATTGGACAGCAATGATCCAGAAAAACAGAAAGAGATGGGTCATAAAAGGCTTTGCATATTATACTAGAAAACTTGAGTTTCTTCCATAATCATTCCTTCCATAGGTAACGGAAGCCCTGGGAGCATCTATGTGGGCAAATAACATGTTCAGATCTGCACTTTACAAAGACAGGTGCACAGGAGACACCTCATATGCATTACGTATTTGAAACTAGTCCTCCCTCAGTCCTCTGGAAAGAGAAGATTAGGAAAGAAAGACTTCTGCACACCTACTCTTCTCTCTGCCACCCTGGCAGAGAACCCTAAGCACTGCTCTTGGCAGCTGAGCAGAAGGAGGAAGGATTTTCCATGACGATGGTTTTGGAGCAGAGTGGGACAGACTGACTGCAGGGCATGCTGACCACTCTGCAGACACACCCCACTCCAGCCCTGCCACCGAGGGAAGGGCTGCCAAACCCACAGTGCCACCAAGGCTGAGAGGAGACAGCCACGCACTGCTCCCTCAGGCATTGGCAGGCTCGCCCAAGGAATGACTCCAGGCCCTGCAAAAAGTCTATCCACCTGTGTCTGGGACAGCTCAGAAGAGAGGGACAGATGTGGTTCCTCGCCCTACAAATTTAAGAGAACAAAAGCATATACCTCTTGGTTCTGGCTTGGATATCATTGATTTTGAATTTTAGTATCAAAAAGTCTGTGATCAAACGAAGGTTTTTTTAAAAAAAAAAAAAAGAAGACCCTGGAACTTGTCTTTTGATATCAAAATAATGAAAATGATTTCTGTTCTTTCACTGAAAACAGCAAAAGCAAAGCAGAGAAATTCTTAAGAATCATAAGGATTTTACGAACCTCTCACATTCTCCATTTAGGACTTCAGCAAATATCTTAACTCACCAAAGCCTATAAATTTTGCAAGAACATGGGGCTGTATTTTTCCTTCTTCCTCACAGAGGCACCAGATCTTAAAAGAAGGAATGATGAATGAGAATAGTTATAATATTCCAAGGCTAATGAGAACCAAAGATGAACTGTAGAAAAATCTGGTATTTGGGGACAGATATCTGGTGTGTGCTTGAGTTAACAGGTCCTGACCTCATATAAATTCCAGAGCTGTTTTATCAGATAAGAAAAACCAAGCCAAAAAGGCACTCATAAATTAGTGTAAATTCAAATTTCACCAATTATTTTTAAAAGCCTGTTTTTCAAAAAATAAGTAGCTGACTACTAATTAAGATATAAATTATATTTATGGACATTTTAAGGATTTTAATAGAATAGTTGTTTGTCACCACACTAATATTGAGGGAAAAGAAACATTAATCAAAGTCTTACAAAGAGTAAAATGTGTTATGTTTGAAATGGAAAGTCCTCGCGTCTGAGGAGGGGCTTAGAGTGGCGGACATTCACTGCAACATCAAACAGGGTTGACTGGCTGAAAAGTTTCTTACCATCTAATGACACTTTCATGCAGTGTTATTGATTCTACTGATACAGTCTCAAGATCACAGATTACAGATGGATGTGCTACCTAGGGTTGCCAGGTTTAGCTTAAAAAAAGTAAAAAGAAAAAAAAAAAGAAGACCCCCAGTTAAATTTGAATTTCAGATAAATAGTGGATAATTTTTTTAGTGTAAGTATGTCCCTGAGCATATCACATGGGACATATTTATGCTAAAAATTATTTGTAAAAAATTATTATAATTTAAAAATTACTTGTGTTTTTTAGTATACTGTATTTTACCTGGCAAACCTAATGTTGTCTTGTAGTTATGCTACTAAGCTGCCAGAACGTTTCAACCGAATATTACAATAGCAGATCCCTCTAAGTACCTTGAGTTGCCCTCAGACAAAAATCCAGTAATTCTGTCACACCAGATGGAGCCAAATGTGACTAAGCAGACACCTCAACACAACATCCACAGTGTCCATGGAAACACATTCGAAAACTGTCTGCCTGCTTTCCTAAATTAATTTAGAATCATACAATCCCAGAATTTTAGAACTGGAGATTTGCATAGATTTTTTTTTTAAGAAAATAATTATGTCATTCTCAAGCATGACGACCTTTCCTACACTCAGTTACCCACATAGGGGTCAGGAGGGTGACATGAACACCATGTTGGTCTACAGGAGAGCCAGGAAGATGCCAGGGCCTCTCCAGTCCCAGAATCTATTTATTCCTCCAACCTGGGAACTTGCTAGGGCCACCTCCACCAGTGATGATATAAATAGAAAAGAAATAGACTGAGCACTCCTGGAGGACCAAATGGGTGTTGAATTCATCTGTGTCACTCGAGTGTTTGGTGCAGAGTGGGCACTTAATAGATGTTTAATGGAATAGTGACCGAGTATGTAGTCTTGGGTCACTTAACCCGCAGGTGTGCTGGGCTGGCACTGGGGTGGAATCGGATGGGGAAAAGTGAACAAGGAGGGTAAGCGGAGGGCAGGGTGACCACAGCCCTTGCCCCCAGTCCATTTTCCTGGCCAGATCCTTTTTTTCTGTCACATCCATGATGATGCAGAGGTGTCATCACTCCCTGCGTTTGGGTCCTCAGGAAAGCAACCAGAGCTCAGTGGAGTTCCGGCTCCGACCCCGGCACAGGCCACAGGCTCTTCACAGACCTCCAGAAACGTCTGTGGCCTGAGGAAAGCACAATCAGCTCCAGAAGACAAAAGGAAATCAGAACTATCAAAATTAATAAACGTTTGTTTCAATGTCTCCAAACTTTTACTTGAGGTCAATAACCAAATGCAACTTCATGCTCATACCATCAAAGAGAAGTTATATTTAATGGAGGATGTGTGTATATTTTGCTAATTCTGATACAACATGAGGAGCTAGCATTGTCCACGTTCCCTCCTCTGCCCCACCTGAAGCTGCTCTAATCTCAGCGTAAATTACCTGGCAGACCACCTCCCACGACATTTCGAAAAAGAATTATTTCTCCCCACCCCTCCCTGCTTTCCATCCTCTTCTTCCTCCCAGCTGCTCTTTGCAGCAATGCCTGCATTTAAAATGTTTCTTCATGCAGCACATTTGTTTACCTGCAAAGTTTCATAGATAGTCCCCTACACGGTGATGTAGCATCTGGGACAGCTAAAAACTCAGTGTAGTTCCGCTGGGAAAAGTTCCAATGGTCGAAGAATGAAAAGAGGCGCAAATATTAATATTAAAAATGGCCAACTTTCAAAGGGTGCTCACCATGCATAAATGTGCTCAGGGAAGTACTGATACCTCACAATACCCATTGAAGTGGGACCTATTATTATCCTCCGTTTATAGACAAGGGCACCGAGACTCAGAGAGGTTTGGTATCTTGCCCAAGGTCACAAGCTGAACCAGGATTTAAACTTGAGCAACCTGATCTTATTTTAGATAAATTATTGGGCATTCCACCCCTGAAGTCAAGTGGACATAGGGTCATTACCCAAAAGTGGTTCAAACCTGTAAAAACGTTAGGATCGCCATGCCCAAAATGAGCTAAAGTCTAGGGAGAAAAGTGATGGAGGGTGGGGGGGAGGAGAAAGATATTCAAACATATTTTTCCAAGCAAGGCCGATGGCGAAGATGAGAAAGCTAAGACGCAAACAGCTCAAGTTGAAGGGAGAGCTATTCAACTTATGTTTTGGAGCAGGAGGGTCAGTAGATTAGGAAGTGGAGCTTCTTACTGCCAGGAGCTAGAGGGATACTTCAGTTTCATTCACTGCGACCACATCATGTAACAGATGGGTGATCAAAGCCAAGGAAAGTTAAATAACAGGCCCACAATCACCCAGCCCAAGAGTATTCCAGGTCTCCAGACTCCACTCCAGTGCTCACTTCTCTACTCCTAAGTACCTCTCTGGGCCTGCAAGTGGGAAGTAAAAGCAAAATAATTTGAAAAAGAAAAAAAAAAAAATAAAAGGCAATCCAGGACCTTGACCTGGAGCCTCTCTGAGAGGTATTCAGGGATCCACAGAGAAAGAGAGTTCCTGCAAACAAAAGGACACATGTCAGGTCTTTTTTTTTTTTTTCAAAGCGGGGGGATAGGTCCACGAAACTAAACCAGTAGAGAGATTTCCCTCAAAGCTAAAAAGGGGCTTTAGCAGATTTTTCTAAGCACTAGGCACTGACGAGGATTCGTTAAGAATCATGTCAAGTTAACGTTTATAACCTGCTTTCGACAGAGTTCTTGGTAAGCAGGAAAAGTCTGGTCCACTCTGGGTGTCAAGATTTTGGCAGTGTACATGGCAGTTTCGTATCTGGCAAATAAAGCGGCAGAATAAGAGCTGGGTTCAGCTCAAACACAACCTTCTTTTTTTGTTTGTTTTTGGTGGTCGTTGTTATTTCAATAGATTTAGGGGGTACAAGTTGTTTTTTGTTTCATGGCTGAATTGTACAGTGCTGAAGTCAGGGCTTTTAGTGTACTTGTCGCCCAAACAGGGTATGTGGAATTCACATGGAATTTGGTGAAAAGGGAAGGCTTGTACAGCTGTCGGTGGGAATGCAAATTAGTCAAACCCAACCTTCTTACAACACTTTCACTATCCTGGGGCCTGGGGCCAACCAGGAAATTTCCTCTGCACTTACGGTGCTAGGGAAGGTGACATCTTCCTGCAATCCCTTTACCTGTCTGAATCCCCTAAGCAAACCCCTGCACACAGGAGGATTTCAGCAAGTATCGGCTGAAGGAATGAATTCATACTTTACGTTTATCTGTTGAGCATCTACGATGTGTTGGGCACTGTGCTAAGAACTCAGGATGCCTTGCTTAACAGACAAGGCCTGCCTGCCCTGAGGGGACTTGGAACCGAGTGGGAGCGACAGGCAGTAGTCAGTAATTACATAAATAGTTATGAGAAGTACCAGATGCCCTGAGAGGGGGCATTAGGGAAGATGTCTCTAAGGAAATGGCATTTAAGCCAAGAATTGAGAAGGGAGTTAGCAAATTCAAGGATAGGAGGAAGACCATTTCTGAAAGAAGAAAGAGTCTGCGTAAAGTCCCTGAGGCAGGAAGATGCAGGCATTCAGAGAACTGAAGGAAGGGGCTGGAATCAGGCGGGGTGCTCCTAGGGGCCAACCATGAGAGAGGGGTCGATTTCACCAACGATTTCTGCTCCGACAGCAGAATAAATAGAAGGGGGAAAGTGGAAGCCCCCCAGTGAGGAGACTCCAGTGATCCTGGCAAGTTGTGAATGGAGAAGTTGATCATACACCGTTCTGAGGATTCATCATTACATAACAATAACCCCAGAGTTAATTCGTGCTCGGGCAATAATTTGGAGGAAGACTTTCAGAGCACAGGGGCACATTTCTCCTGGGCTCCGTCCTTGGTCCCTGTCCTTTCCGACATCTTTATCTTGATGGGGTTGGAGCCAGAAGGGAAACTAGCAAAGCTGCCGAGTCTGTAAATCTGGGAGGGATGGCCGATATCACAGACCCAGCTGACCGACTACTTGACTCTTTATGGGCTCAGGGAAAGGGAAGGTTCATAAAGATGAAAACATATGGTCTCCGTTCTCAAGGAACTCTCAGGCTAGTGGGGGAAGTCTGGGCATAACAAATATTAACTCAAGGCATACTGAGATAAGGACGATACCAGTGCGGTAAACACAAAGTTGTGTGAACGAGTACTGACGAGAAAAGTTAATGACGAGAAAAGTTAATTCTGGCAGGCAAGCAAGAAATGATTTTAAAAATTGGCCTCTCACCTTTCCCTTTCAGGCTCACACGTTGAGGGGAGAAAGAGGAGGAGGAGGGGGCATTCCCGGCAGCAGGAAAGCCCGAGCAAGTCAAGAACGGCAGAGGACAAGTCTACAGGAGCCCAGGAGCAAGGCGGGCTACAATCCACATTTTAAAACATCAGGATTAGCATTCACTTGCCGATTGACAAAGTCCTTCCGCATACACTGTCTCAGTTAATCTCACGTCCACACTGAGCTCTGTATGACTGGTCTTGGTCGACACCTAAGAGCACTGGCGCTCCATCACCCGATCACATGGGACAGAGCCAGAAGTCACACCCAGGCATTCAGGCCCCACTCATGAGCCTTATTTCACTTTTAACTGAGAAGACCAGATAAAACCAATGGTGTGTCAGGGTGGCATTTAACAGAAATTAAAATAAAGACCTCCATTTAGGTTTAAAAAAAATTTCCACGAGTGCAGGATGAAGAACACCTAACTCTGCCCCATTCGAGGAATACACAGCTAGGCATTCTGATGACCAACAACATAACACATGCTCACAAGTACTGCACTTCAGCTAATATATCTTCATTACCATACAATTAGAGGTTATGATAAATAATAGCCCTTCTGTGGGAGGAGGTCAGCACACTGACCTTGAAGGCAACAGCCCTGAGTTTGATTTTCAGCACATGCACTTACTAGCCCTGTGGCCGTGAACTGAGGCTCAGTTTCCCCATCTTGGCATTAGCATCCTAAACCCCCTCTATGAGGGCTGCTGGGAGGCTGAGTGAGAAGATGCAAGTAATGAGGTTGGCACACAGCCTGGCACATTCTGCTCATGACGATACCTTTTATTCCCTCTCATCACAGCTCTCTTCCAAAGTCAGAACACATTTGAGACACCGCATCCAACTTCTGGTTCCACATGTTTGAGAGATACTGAAAATCTGTAGAATGTTTGGGAAGGGTTATCAGGATAGACGGTTGGAGCAAGAACTAGTCTTGCAAGTCTGGACACTGGAAAGCCTGGGTTCTTGTTCTAGTTTTGTCACTCACTAGCTCTGTGGTTTTTGGCAAGTCACAACTTATTTGTGACTCAGACCCTACCTGTAAAATGATGACGGTCGAGATATGAATTCTAAATGACTGCTAAAGTCCCATTTGGCTCCAAAAGTCCTTAAGTTTTATGAGTTCTGCCTTTGAGGCCCTTTTAAGGGAACTGGATTTTCCAAAGAGAAGATCAGGCAGCTCCATGATAGGGTTTATAAATACAATAAAAGCAATCATAAAAAAGAAGAGGACATGGTGTGTTTTACAAGAGAAAATTGGAAAAGTAGAACCAATAGGAGAGAGGCTTAAAACAAAACAGATTTTGGCTCAAGCTAAGGAAAAATGAACTTTCCGACAATAACAATTATTCAATAATGGACACCAAATGCGACCACTAGGATTATGAGATCCTTGAGGGTAGGGATATTGGATTCAATTTTACATTCCTGGCACCTAGCCCGGTAACTGGCACAGAGGAAACTCTTAAATGATGGGTGGATGGATGGATGGATGGATGGAGAGGAGGGAAGGAGGGAGAAAGGAAGAAATGAAGGGGAGCTGCCTAAGAGGGAGTGAACGTCCCCATCCTGGGTGTGTTCAGGCATCAGCTGGATGGCCATCTGTAAGGGGTGCTGCAGAATGGATTTCTATCCCGTGTAGGAGGTTCCACTAAAAGGTCTATGTGATATTTACTTCCTCATTCTCTTTCCACTAACTCATCCTACATATTTTTGTCAGATTAATCTTCCTAAAGGACATTTCTGTTGCTATCACCCTCCTACTCAAAAAATTTCAATGGTTCCCCATTGCCTATTCAATTAAGTCCACAATCCCGGTATTTGAGAGCTTCGTTCCTGTTCTGTCTTAAGGATTTTTATTCATTTTTCAAAACACAACTTAGATATATCCTCCATCATGAAGCTGACAACTCTTCACCTTCCCCTCTCTCACAGTTCATCCAAACTATGTCTATTGTTGTATATTATTTTTTTTTTTTTTTGAGACAGAGTCTCACACTGTTGCCCTGGCTAGAGTGCCGTGGCGTCAGCCTAGCTCACAGCAACCTCAAACTCCTGGGCTCAAGCAATCCTCCTGCCTCAGCCTCTCGGGTGGCTGGGACTACAGGCACACACCACCGTGCCTGGATAATTTTTTCTATTTTTTTTTAGTTGTTTGG
Organism: Avahi laniger; assembly: GCA_963575035.1. Taxonomy (NCBI): domain Eukaryota; kingdom Metazoa; phylum Chordata; class Mammalia; order Primates; family Indriidae; genus Avahi; species Avahi laniger. The sequence continues at coordinate 15,788 of CAUYSK010101047.1, forward strand.
CTAATTTCTTTCTATTTATTGTAGAGACAGGGTCTCACTCTTGATCAGGCTGGTCTCGAACTCCTGAGCTCAAGCAATCCTCCCACAGTGCTGGGATTACAGGCGTGAGCCACCACACCCGGACTACTGTTGTATATTATTGCACAGAATTATAATGCATTGGGTGGCAGTTCCTCTGTGAGACTGTAAAGTCCCTGAATGAGGTAATCTTTACCTCTGTACCTTCAACAAATAGCAGAGTGCCTGGCTCTCAGTAGTTATTCAATAATAATAAAAGCACTTGTTTATTGCTTATCATAAACCAGGCATTCAGCTAAATTCCTGATATGCATTATCTCTTTGGTTTTATTGTCCCCATTAAATAAACAAGGAAGTGGACGCTTCAGGGAGGATAAACAATTTGCATAAGATACAAAGCCAACAGGTGGTGGGAGCTGAATTCAAACCTAGTAGTGCCTGCCTTAAAGTCCTGCATATGAATCACTCCACAGCACTGCTTTCCCTTCAGCAGGACCATCCATGGCAATCAAAACGTTTCATTCATTCACTCATTTAGTACGCACTTCTGAGCCATTAGGGGTCAGGTTCTGTAGGAGAGTTTCTGACCGCCACAAGCTTTCAGTCTAATGTGTAAAGCAGATCAATCAACAATTGTGGCAACGGTGCAACAATGCTGTCAGAGAGGTACGTACAAGAATAAAAACCTCTCTGTCAAACTGGGGAGTCCAGGAAATACTAATAATAGCAATGACTTCCAGTGATTGAGCTCCTACTGCATGTCGAACAGTGTGCTGAAAATCTTATCACGAGGCTAAACAAATAAACTGCAGCGTAGCAGGGTTACAGTTAGTGGTTAAGAGCATAGTTTCTTTCTTTTTTTTTTTTCCTTATACTACAACTTGAAGCCAAAGAGCATAGTTTCTAGCATCAAAGTGCCAGTGTTCACCTCTCAGTATTGCTACTTTCTAGCTGCCTACCTTGAAGCAACTTACCCTTTCTGCACCTCAGTTCCCCTATCTGAAAAATGAGAACAATATAATTCCTTCCTCATAGGGAAGTTGTAGCGATTAAAAGACTAAAGCTATGTGAGGCACTCAGAATGCTGCCTGACATCCATGTTGCACGAATTTCTCTTATTATGAAGGAACTTGTCCAGGAGCAGAGCAGGTAAGTGTCTGATTCCAATATCCATATGCTCAAACAAACCCTTCCTCGGGAATGCACCTAGGACAAGGTGATATTTGAGCTGAGTTTTTGAAAGGGAAATGAAGGGATCGGAGGAAGCACAGACTGGCAATGGGAACAGCCAACATCCACACCAGCCTATTGCTGCACCATTGCTCATTCTTTTCTCCATGTGGGGCTCCCTCTCTAGCAATCTTGACCTACTGAACTCTTCTCTATCACCCAGACTTCTTCCATATGTGAGCATTCCAGAATGCTCCCCATGTGTTTGGTTGATACCCCTCTTATCAAGATTAGTCTTGCATATACAGTTGGTACTTACAGACTTTCACCTGTGAAATTAAATGACCCAAACTTAAAGTTGTTGGAACTTTAAATTATTCTGGGCCTTGAGAGGAGTGTGGCTATGCAGCCTGAGTCACGGAGCATGCAGCTGCAACTTCTGCTTCTCTGTTTATGGATTAACTCCCTACCTTATTCTCATGCTGTAGATTATTAGCAAGACCAAGCAGCACCAGAGATAAGATCCCCTCAGATCACTGCCCCTCCTCATGCAGTAACAAAGTAATATTCCTTGGAATGTATCAATCTGTCACCAATCAAATCGCCATAATGTATGCACTGGTCTTATATGGAAAATACAATCCCGCTAAAACTTCTCTGTTTCTGCCTATATAAGTGAAACCTTAACTACTTCACTTTGGAACACTGACTCATTTGTTCGGAGTCAATGTTTATCAGCAGGCTATGCTCAAGCTTTGGGCTTGAGCATCCATACAAGTATGTACACACATGCACACATATGAAAGCATATCCACTGGGCTTTCCGAATGCCTTATACTCATAGAACAGTATACTTTATAAAGCATGATAGACAATGATCATCAGCTTAAGTTTAGAGATACTTGTTGTACTAATGATTACCATTCTAAAGCTGAAATTAGAAACCATCCCCAAACTGCAGATAGCTTCACCATAAACAATATTTCCTATTCAATCTAACTCATCCTCTTTGATTTCTCACCAATGGGGGAGGTAAACTAAGATTTATTATTTAAAACTGCAACTCCATTTCTAAGCAGTTAAAAATCAACCCGGGCATGGTGGTGTGCCTATAGTCCCAGCTACTCAGGAGGCTGAGGCAGGAGGATCACCTGAGCCCAGGAATTCAAGGTTGCAGTGAGCTGTGATGAAGCCACTGCACTCCAGCCTGGGTGACAGAGCAAGACCCTATCTCAAAAAAAAAAAAAAAAATCAGAAAAAGAGAACTTGAGACAAAGAAACCTCTGCCTTCTCAAATACATATTTATAAGAAACTGGCACATTTGCTTTCTTGGTTTCCTTGTAAAGCCGGGTGGAAGAAAGTGGGAAGGAATTTTATGTTAAAAATTATCAGAAACATAATAAAAATTTTCTAATGCTGGAAAATGTCAAATATGGTTGTTATTTTGTTTTAAAGCCTGAGGGAATTTATTTTTCTCATGGCCAAATTTTGGTTTGATCAAACACCTCAAGAATGTATCGAAGCATAATAATCTCAGGTTAGGAGGAAAATACAGAGAAAATGCACCAAAACAATGGTGAAACTGTAGAGTTAATGGATGAAAATGGACAAATATGAATTCCATCTCTTTTCCCTATTTCAGCCGAATCACAGGAAGGGTAAGTGGATTTGTGGTCACAATGTAGGCAAAGTGACCGAAAGGAAGCAAAAACAGCAAGATGACCCAAATATTAGATAATTGTTGTCCCCCCAAATAATTAACTCAGCATCTGAGTACTGATTAATCTTTATTTCTTATAGGTCTTCTTATTTAAAAAAAAAATCATGGGCTTAAAAATACATAGAAAATTATAACTGAAGGAGGAGGAATGTTTTTTGCAGGGGTGGATATTTTAGACATTAACTTGTTTTTAACAACTGCCAAGCCTGGGAACCTGTGGACTTGGGCCACGCGTGGCTTTCTGGATCCTTGAGTTCAGACTTTGACTGAATCCAAATTTTACAGAACAAATCCTTCTAATAAAGGAATTTGCTCTGTGAAGTCTGGATTTGGTTGAGGGGCCACACTTGGGGACCTGGAGGGCACATGTGTCTTTGAGGCTGCAGGATCCCCACCCAAGCGGGGTTTTCCCAAAAACAGAGGTGAGGCAGAAAGACTCGGGGGACAGAGTATTGACCGTGTTTAAAAATGCAAAGGACTCATGGTTAGGCAAGCCTAACAAACAACGTTATTTTTTTCCTCCTAACGGTCTAAAATTACATACCTTAGCAATGCTATCTTTCTTTAGGTAAAAAAGACAGATTATCACAGACCTCACTTTTTTGTACCACCAAAGTATTCTGCTTAAATAACTGCTTGACAGCCAGCTTTACAGCTAGCCAGACCTAGAGAATTTAAGTCTAATAAAATGTCACAGCCAACTTAATGAAATCCTACCTCCTATATGAAGTATCCATTTATAAACCCAAAGCTATGTGAACAAACATCCCAAAAGTAATTTTAGGCTACAAAAATGCCTCGGTTTTCATCCCCCCCAAAATACACTGTTAGTTTAAAAAAATGGAATCAGCATTTTTTTTTTCTCTTTCCACAGCCTAATTCCTGGCTCTCAGAGAGTAACAGGATATTTTCAAGATTTCTCTGAAGATTTCCTTCAATTTGGATATCTGACACCCACAGCGGTACAGCGGCAGACGCGGGATTCGAACTCTGACTCCGGAGTCTATGTTAACTCACATGAAGGAATTAAAGGTGCCCTCTGGGATCCATGCCCCCTGCATCTGCTAATTCACAGCCACAGCCAGTGATCCTATTAAAGCTAAGTCAGATCATGTCGTCCTCTAAGGGCTAGAAACCCTTTCCCTTCCTTCTCGGAGTAAAATCCAATGCTCTCCAATGGCCTGCAGGGCCCCATACAATCTGGCAGCTGTGCCCTCACCTCCGGCTCTTCCTCCCTTTGCCCAGCCACACTGGCCTCAAAGCCGAGGGCCTCTCTCCGCATTGGCTGTTCCCCTGCCTGGAATGCTAGACCCTCAAAATACTGCATGGCTAACGCCAGCACCTACAAATCACTGAATATATGTTTCCTTTCCAATTAGATTCATTTAAAATTACATATTCTTTGCAATCTATTTTTTTCTTTTCTTCTCCCAGCACTTAACACTTTCAAACGAATGGCGTAATTGACTTATTTACGGCGTTTTTGTTTATTGTCTGTTTCCGCCAGCTAGAGTGTATGCTCCTTGAGGGCTGGGATTTGTCCGTCTTGTTCACTCAGTGGAATGTCACATTCCTGGTATGTAGCAAGTGTTCAATAAATATTTGTAGAATAAATGAATAAAGTTTGTTATTGTTTTAACTTCTGACGATTCCATAAGATACTTGGTACTCCCTGCTTGGTAAACTGGAAACTATTTATTTCCCCCCCACAGAAACCAACCTAAGAAACTGAATTACTAAAGTACAAAAACATTTGACTGCCACCATTTAGTGAGATTTACTATGCACTGGATACCCTGTTTTACATGTTTTCTCATTTCATCTTCACCAAAATCTTCACCAAAAGCCAGTAAGCAAGAAACCATTACCCAAATTTAACAGAGGAGAAAGCTTAAGCTCAGAAAGGATAAATAAATAAACCAAGATCACACCACTGTGAATGGCCACGCTGGGCTTTCTGCAGATCCAACGGTTGTCTGATGTCTCAGTCTACCTCCTTCGTTACAAAAATGATTCACCTTTTCAACAGTATCCAACAGCAGAAAGACCCCATGGATGTATTATAGAGACACTTTAGGGTATAGTCAATCATATAGAGAAAACCTCGCCTAAAAAAAGTAAACACAATAAAATTTTATGAAAGAAGTTATACTTTTATAACAAAACAAATGGTCATACTTATAAAATCACTCTGATTTTGTTCTAACCAAACCAACAACAATAGAATATGAAAAGGAAAGGGCATAACCTACAGAATTCGGCATAACCTACAGACTCTCTAAAGACTCTCTGCCTGACCAGGAGAGCTCCTGACCTCTTCACGGAGCCTCAACAAATTGGTGTTACGCCACTAAGCCTGAAGATCTTGGCATTAAATGAGAAACATCTATGTGCAAAATTAATGATTCTACAGAAGAAAGGCACTCTGGAAATTCAATTACGTCCTGATCATAAACGGTTTCTGAGGTTGAGAGGAGTCTGAGAGCCATTTGACAAGCCCAACAGAGCAAAACCTAAGTCAACTCGGACAGCTGAGTCCAGAAGTTCCCAGAGAGCAGCAGAAAAAACTATTGCAACTCTACTGGAGATTCTTTTCTCTGAATCATCACAGTGGCAGACCAAAGTCTTAGTTGACACCAAGCCACAAAACAGACAAGTCTATGAGCAAAAGTTTCCTGAAGGGTCAGCTTCTCTTCAGAAGAAGGGGAGCAGTCCAAACCACTCACTCACTTGTTTAGCCTAAAATAGGGCCTGGGTGGTTAGGTAAGGCTGGGAATGTCCAACCAGAGGCTACTATCATCACCTTAACCAACTCCTGACCCAAAGACACTGGGAGAGCAGGGGAGAAATGTCAGCCAAGGGTCCTGCAGATCCCACACATGAGCATGGCGACGCTTTGTCACCTGTCAGACCTGGCCTTATTCCAACACAGTTCATTGTCTCTTCTCATCCAAACTCCCCTATGGCTTCTCCACCAGACATTGCTTAAGAAAACATTAGCTTTCACCTTTCCAAGATAGGAGGCGGCGATCTCAGTGACGAGGGACAGAGGTAGAAGGAGAATCTAGCACTTTGATATTTGAAATTGCCTGATTCAGGTGAAATACCTGATACCTCAAGGTATCACATGGATAACTGAAGTTTTTCTTGTACTTGTTAATTCCATATTTTTGAGTTTAAAGATCTAAAATTAGATTGCACATCAATGCCAAGAATTCCTTTTGTGATAACTGTTAAAAATCCCAAATTTTAAATCCTTGCTTCAACAGTTTTAATCAAGATAGCAACACTGGAGTAGTAATTTTTGAGGTCTATAATTTGCAGGAATTTTTATTAATAATGTAAAATAAACAGGCTGGCCTCAGAAAGAATATTTCTAAATTAAAAGCCTTCACAAGTATTCCACAACCACCCTGAGAGCTATCTCAACACATGGATATCTTTGGGGGAGGGGTGTATTTCGGATCTAACAGTACTTAAAAAATAGCATTGTCGCTATGGAAGCAGCTCTAAATTCTGACTGTTTTTCCTTATGCTAGCAAAGGCCATTTTCTTTGTATGCAGCTCTTCTTTTCACTGAAAAGGGCTGTGACAGTAACCACCTAGTTTGCAGCAAGCCCTGCCTTGCCTGTGCAGCCAGCTACCCTCCCTCTGATTGTCAAGACTGCTTTTTCAACTCAGCCAAAAACAGGCAGGGAGAGTATAAATCAACTGGAATTCCCATACACACACACACAAAGTGACGTTCACTCATTCAATCATTTGTTCCTTGAGGGAACCATACACAACGCCCATTCAGGTCTTTGTCACTAGTCAAACTGGCCTACTTCCAATCTCCCACTTCCCAGATCCTTCATTAGCAACCTGTTAATCAAAATCATTGAATAAGTGTGACCAATTTTGTTTTAAAACAAATGCTCCAGAAATTTTACATTGAAGAATATCAGCCTCTCAGAGTGCTCATCTTTAAAAACTAGTGCTTGTCCAGTAACATGATGAAAAGGATTGCTCAATACTGTTTGAAACTCTTCTGAAATGCTTTCAGAGTCTATGTTCCATTCCAATACCTCAAGGACAGTAAATCTTAATTCTTTGAAGATGTATTTGATTCTGGGAAGCAACCAACAGGCGTTCAGAGCCAAGCTTGCCAAATAAGGCAGGTAATGGTGTTGAGTAATACTGTTTTTCATAAAAATGAGGTGTAACCAAGTAAGTAATGAAACCAGTTTTCTCATGAGGATCATAAGCTGATTCTGAATGGAAATTCAGAAGAAGAGTTCCAAAAGTGTTTTGTGATGGAGATTCTTGTTTTTTATTTGTTGTTAAGCAATAGCAAAATCTTTGGAATTAGTACAAAATCACCAAAGCTACTCTGAAGACAACATTTCCCATTTAGACACACATATTCATAGACACAATAAACAAAATTAAATTAATGGCTTCTGCCAACTGCCTTCTAATCTAACATTTTGATTAATTTTCGCAAAACTTTATTCTTTTTCCATTGTCATTCTTATAAGTTAACATCATCCACTGTAATGGAAACAAAATATTAAAATACATGATTCCTTCAAGAAACAAGTGATTGCATGAGTGAAAGAAAAGTCTCACTCGGCATCTTAGAATTGAGGTGGTTTTAGAGAGCATTCATCCAAAAAACATTTACTGAGCAAATATTAGCAAAGAAAGAGAGATGTTCAGTTTGTCAGGGGTAACCATCTAGATCTTCCTGTAATCAATCATCTCTTTGGGAAGATTATTTGCTCCTATGAAGATGCAGCTAATCCCTGGCAATCTTTTAGGCCTGGGATTATTATTTATATGCTACCCAAACTATTTTCAGTAAGTAGAAGGGAGCAGGACTTCTTCTTCTTTTTTTTTTTTTTTTTTTGAGACAGAGTCTCACTCTTTTGCCCGGGCTAGAGTGCCGTGGCGTCAGCCTAGCTCACAGCAACCTCAAACTCCTGGGCTCAAGCAATCCTCCTACCTCAGCCTCCCAAGTAGCTGGGACTACAGGCATGCGCCACCATGCCTGGCTAATTTTTTCTATATATTTTTAGTTGTCTAATTAATTTCTTCCTAATTTTAGTAGAGACGGGGTCTCGCTCTTGCTCAGGCTGGTTTCGAACTCCTGAGCTCAAACAATCCGCCCGCCTTGGCCTCCCAGAGAGCTAGGATTACAGGCGTGAGCCATCGCGCCCGGCCAGGACTTCTTATTACATACCGGAGGAGAAGCCTTAGGAATGATCTACATCTAGGTTCTGATCCTGAAAAAAAGTTTCCCTACAATGATGGGATCCATGCTTCTATCCTGCGTTAGTTCAGGGGATAATGTCGGTGTCAAAACCCCTACAACACGTAAATTCACCACCTTGCAAAATCGGTGCTCCAGGAGGATGAATTCCAAATCTCCTATTCGCACACGCAAGTCAATTGGCAGTGAGGAGGCAAAATAGTCTTTCCAAGATACGTGGAAGTGGGATGCTTCTGTAACAAATACCGAAAAATGTAGAAGGTTGCTTTCTAACTTTATTGATCTTCATTCAACGATGACGCTGATATTTTCTCTTCTCTTATGTTTCATTTTTTTAAAGGCTTTTCAAAATCTACTAAATTGATTTCATGACTTGTTAACGGATTACCTCCTACACCATGTGTTTTGGACAGTGTGGTCCACGTGGACCACCTCCATCAGAACAGAACATGCAAAATAATCAAATTTCTGGGCTCCATCCCAGATCTACTGAACAGATTATCTGCTGGTAAAGCCCAGGAACTGTCATTTCAATAAGCTTCCCAAGGTGATCTTGATGCATGCTGAAGTTTGAAAACTAGTCTAGACCATTATCCAGTCATGAGTCATAAGGAAAAGAGGTCCAAAGAGGCTAAGTGATTTTTCAAGGTCACATTGCTAATTAGTAGTGAAGCCAACAGTGGGGATCCCTGCCTCCTGTTTTCCTGGCTGGTGTTCTTTAAACACATAAAGCTCCCTTGACTACCCATACCCATCTCTAAGGCAGTATCCCACAACTTTACTCAATGGCCACGCTCCAGTGCCTAGAACAGTGCCATGTCTGTTAGGGTTAGGAACGGTCAGGAAGGACCATGGGAATGTATGACTTATCATTTTTAAAATAAAAGCTCCAAGAAGATAGGAGCCAAAAATCACACATATGGCAAATGCAACAACCAACACATTGTTTAATAAGTACCAATCTACATCAAGTGCGCATTTGACCTAACAAAATTTCAAGGGTCGAAAAACAAAATAACGGAAGCAAAGGTGGTTTGCTTTTCTCCCACACACAAAGGTAAGAAGAAAAATTACATTAATGATCCAAAAGTGGCCAAAAGAATCAGCAAATTTGTAATTAGAACCATCAGTTTTAGCTCCCAAATCATAAAACTTACAAATGGTTTTCCAAGATTTTAACAAAGGAACAATATCAAAAAAAGCAAGTCCATCTAGGATGCTAAATAAAGCAATGTGCGAGAAAATAAAAATAGACAATGGAATTGGAATATTTAATACCAAATCCATAGTTTGGTTAGGGTGTCTGATTTTGTCTTTCTAATATAGTATCATTTTTTTCTACAAGAAGGGCTCCTCTACTTAAATCAGGTTTACAAGGTCAAGCTTTGGTATTCACAAACACAGTAATTTCCACAGTAAGACCATGTTCAATCGAATGCTCGATGAGGATATTCACCCTCTCTTCCAGAAGCGGCCCAACAATGGTTTTCCCAGCAACTAAAATCAAATTAATTCAATGTGTATTTAATGAGCAACTATTAATTCTGGTTCAGTCTGAGGCTCTACGAGAGTGGGAAGAGATACTCTGCAGTACTCAAGTCACATCTTCCATTGCAAAAGCTCCCAGTGTGTACATCAGTATCATGTTATTATTATAAATCACACAAGAAGGTACACAATGGGCCACATATTTACCCAGGAGGAAGGAGGAAGCAACTGCAATGTGTACACAGAGAATTTTTTTCAGGGAAATAGGCAAATTTGAGGCAAGGTGGCCTTTCCTTGCTCCTCTTCTTTGATTTTGAGACTCCTCCTACCTTCCTTCCCTTTTGACTTCCTGGCAAAGAGTAAATAGACAAAGGGGACTGAAAATGCCCCCACAACACACACAGGCCATGTTTTCAACGGTAGAGACACTTCTTCCCAAAGCTCTAGGAGTAAGGACAAAGCTGGTGTGTCCTGTCACTTCGTTTCCTGTATCCTGCTCCAAGAAACCCTGCAGTGAGACAGGCAACTACGTCCACAGTCTCAATGCCTCAGGTTACTGGGCATTTTTCAGAAACATACTCCTCCGGTATGGTCAGGTCTGACCATAGCTACTTCAGAGACGTACTGCCAAGCTCTATAGCTGCTCAAAACAAGAAATATACTATAGATTTCAAAGACATTTATGAACTCTATAAAAAAATCAGCTCTGGCATTATTAATGTGTTAATACAAACATCTATGCTAATCCAAAGCAACTATTCACTTCTTTATTTTGGTCATCCTTAATACTATGAGATTTAGTTCAAATAAATTCTAGAACTGTCAGCAAATACACTGTATAATTTTTATGGTGATGTGGGAATGAGCTTCACTCTGGGGTTTGAAAACAAATATTAGCATTTTAAGGATTTCTCCCATATACATTTTTTCATACATGTACGTACATATACATCACTGCATGCACGAAGCCACGATCACTCCTTCCTTTGAAGAAATTAAGAAACTGGTCATGGTGGATGCTGCAAGATCACCCCAGCCACAGGAGACCACCAAAGAGATACCAGTAAGAACAGCAGAGATTAGATTTCTTTCACTTGCTCTTGGGGTCTTAGGATGACTATATCCTGGGAGTTAATTCCTCCAGATTTGTAAAACGTAGTGCCTTACCCTGTTCCCTGCCTTATTTCTAGAAAGGCTAAGGAAGACATCTGGGTTTCCCAAGCAAAGTTAAACTGTCATCACTCTGTGTCCCTTCACAGGGAGAAATGTCTCTCTGTATGAGTAGCAGGAACATCCGCACTTGCTCAAAGCAATGATATTTTTATCTTATAACTGAATCTTGTAACTGACAGAGTTTCTTCCTTTCATATGACTACAAGAAAACTCAGGGCCAGATTTGCAAACTACCATTAATACAAGTAGGCAGGGCCTTATAGAATGTGATTCTGGATAGTAACACTCTTCTGGTTTCATCTGTTTGATCCATGCACCATTTTTGTTTTGGTTTCTTTCTCTTTATTGTTGCATTTCTTTAAGAAACAAGCAAATACGTAAGTACCTAGGCACTGTTTATCCTACCTGAAACTTCCTGTAAGGGATGAGCAGTACCTGTGAGGACATTCCCAAACATGGAGACATGTTGACATTACCCTGAGTCTATACTCTGTCATTTCAAACACACATTCCTTACACAAGAAAACCTATCGCTGGCCTACTGACCATCGTGAGGGGCGACATACCCTCGCCTTAATAGTGGGGTGGTATTGCAGTCGTCTTTTTAAGTAGTAATGAAACCTGGCTTCATCGTTTCCTAAAAAAAAATCCTTGTTTTATCTAACAGGGATATTAAAAAATGGAGTTAGGAAAGTAAAATAACTAAAAACAGAGAAATATAAAAAAAAAAACCCCAATGATATAATCCTCACCATGGAATTCACCACATTAAAAAGCCGTCTGCACTTTTATAATAAAGGGAGACAGACATAGATCGTGAAGCCTTTTCATCCCAGTTTCTCTTTTAAGATTTTTGGACATTAAAGAGCCATATCAAATAATTTCTAAATATACAATCATCTTGGCATAATTTTAGGAATCCCAACTATATTATTAGCACCAAATTATAAAATAAGTTTTACATCTCATATCAGACTCAGAACTCTGTGACACAAACTTGGTGGACTAAAGACAAAGTCTAGCTTATGGCAGCCTCTACAGAAGCTAATAACTTCTCAAGAAATACACATAACCAACAATCTTTAATTGTGGTGGCTTGAGGAAAAGATAGCATTGAGCTCTCCACACCCTAATTTGAAAGTAGTATGGAAAGTTTCCCAGTAGCTGCGCTCTACTGCAAAGAACAAATAAATATTCTTAATTATCCTGCAATCATTAATAAAAGAGTAATGTCCCCTTGTCCACTTGCAGAAGAGCCCTCTAGAGCCTAGAGAAGCCAGCAGGTTTTCCAATCCTGCTCAAAAAGCTAAAACCTGCAAACTAGATGGGACCTCACAGATTCTTGCATTTGACCACAGACTCTCCCATAAGCCACATATATTCATGTTTAAACAACAGCAACAAAAAAATATTGGCAGTTAAATATAGAGAATCAATAAGGCATTTTCTCCAAATTGGAAATATTTCATTTACCCTATCTCTGTAAGATTTTAGAATTGCCTGGGAGAAGCAACTCTAGTTGATGCAGAGATTTAGGGGAAAAAATATTTCTGGTAAATTAATCTTCCATATGTCAGATAAGATTAATTCAAAGGATATACATATTAGAAGAAAACCTAAAAAGTGACTACGAATCCTTGTTCGATACCATCACGTATCATTAACAACATTCAACTTACATAAAATTCATTGTAATTCATTTCAATTTAGAGAAATATGTCCGCCTGGAAATGAACTGGCTCTCACTGTTTTAACATCACACACCGAACCAAGACGGAATCTAAGATATTCTTGTACTAGTACAAATTTGGTCAAAATAATCTAGTACCTTCAAAAGTTAGGGTGAAAGTATAAAATCCAGGATATCCATCTGAAAATCATCCTTTATCTCGCATAATCTTCCAAGATAAATTCTAACTTCTCAAAAAATCTTCACCTATCCAGATACAAATATAATTACCAGGACATTGCTTCCAAAGCCATATTTCTTAGATACAAAAAAAAAAAAAAATTCACAGATCTTTTATCTACTATAGTTCTTTTTTTCTATTACTGGCCAGAAACAATAAATTCTTATGAAGAACTTTGTAGCATATTTACTAGATATTATTTTAAAATTGAAGATCAGACACTTTATTTCAATTCATATTGAGAAAATAAATTTTCTACTGTCCGTACACTTTCTTCTCCATAGAACATGTCTAATATATCACTTTTATTTCTCACAGGTTTGCCAATTTTTCATACTTTAGCCCTATCCTGCTGTACGTCTTTCCCTGCCATTATAGAGATTTATATAAATGTTTTGATTCTCTTCTGCTGGTAGCTACTCTGCAGAGCTGCTAGAGAAAAGCATAAATGAGAGCAAAGCCAACCAGGGGAATGGCCCAGGACGGCCAGATACTACTCAGTAGCTCACAGACAAGGGAAATGAAACCATGAACACCCAGAACCCCTGGAGTCCCCGCAACATTTAATTCACATCAGCACGTAAGCACCAGGCACTGCGCTGGGCAGACGAGCTACAACGATGGGGCGGGCATGTGGCCCCAGGTCCTCACTCTGTGAGGAGTTAACTGGTGTCCTGTAAGGAGCTTAGTCATTCATGACCGACAGTTCTGTTATTTTGGTCAAGATCACTTTCTTCTTAATCTTTCTGCTGCAATTCACCAAGATCCTTTATGAATCCCTTTATTCCAACAGAACGCCAGAAAGGGGACTTGTGTTAGAAATCCACAGCTGTCCTCTCCCCGCCCCTAAGCCCACATTCACACTGCACACCCCACAAACGCTCCATCACCACCTCATTTCATTTACTTCCTCCCCGGTATTGTGAGGCGATTTCTTTCCGTAAAAAGTCAAGATCAGAGTCAATTCCAACGAAAGAAGAACCTACTCGCTGCAAAGTCCACAGCTGTGATTTATCTGGACCAAGAAGGAACTACAGCAAGATCCCACCCTGGTTTAGCCAACTGCTGGCTCTGAGGTTGTCCCAACACCATAGGACATGCCAGAGGAAACTTTCTTTGAAAATTAAGTAAGATGAAAAAAAAAAAGTGCTGAATAGGAAATAGAAGTGTTGGAAACGACCCATAGTTTTCACCTTCTCAGCTGAAATAACTCAGTATTATTTTATAGGAAGAATGCTGACATCCAAACCCATTAGGTCACCGGGAGAACAGCCATGTGATTAAGGCACAGACTTTGTTCCAAAATTTTCCGATGGAGCATTGTCAGAATTAAACAAAAGGACCTTAATTTTCCATTTTTGTTATGCATGAGACTTCATCAGATTGGATGCGAGAGAAAAGCTGGTAAAACCTGACCGGCCTCACAACTGCTTTTTCAAATGCCAGACTATCCCCAAAGGGTGCTAAAGCCTTCAAGGGACCTTCCTTCACCTGCTGCCCAGTTAGCAGCAGCTCAGCAATATTTCCAAACGCTTCTCCGGGATTCCCCACTCCTCACAAATACCTAACACAGATAAAAATTCTTCCTTGACGATAAATATTTTAACTTACAGCTCAATTTAGCAAAGATCCAGTCCCTAGCAAATGACCCAAATAATAACCCTTTGTTGATCTGGATTCAAAATAATGAATAATAAATGGAAAAAAAAAATCAAGGCAATAAAACGTCCAGTAGGGCAGTGAGTTCTCACTGACGGCTTGGGACACAAAAGTTTCTTCCCTGACAGGGTTTGCCTACAAACACAAACCCTTCAAGCCCTAGGCTACTACTGCAGAATAAATTCACTCACCTTCTCTGTTCCTTCAGCTGTCTGTCTATTTAATGAACAGTAATGTTTCAGTGCAGGCTTCATGTTTGATCTGCAAATAAACCACCCTCAACAAAAATAAACCATTCCCCACTGTGATGTAACAATATTAACACTTACACATGTTCCAGTTTTAATAGAGCAATTTTAATGTTTTACCAAGCGTACTGAGTCATCTACCTCCTCAGCAAGGAAACACTAAATTGCTACAATTTCAAGGTAGGATACTTTTCTCATTCTTAAATGCCTAATCTCAGTATTATTGAATTATTAATTCCCCGACTGCTCAATCTTGTGTCGATCATCTCAGGTAACAAAGTTAGAGGCCAGGTTAATAAGTAAAAATGAGAACCCAGACTCTCCACAGCCCATTTGGTGGCTTGTAAGCCCTGACAGTGCAAGGTGACGGCTCCTGTCCTCACCTGACAGCCATTAACCCATCTGCAAAGAAATCTATAAGCCCACATTGTACAAAAACCAGACCACAGGTCCTCTCCCAACTGGTTCTTGTTTCTCATGACTATCAGTGCAAATAAGGTATATAACTTTTTATTTCAGAGTTCTTTATATTAATACTTGATTTTTAAAAAAGGATAAATAGCTATGTCAAATATAATGTTTGTCTGGCATCTCAGTAGCGATGAACGATTTGTTAGAGACCTGGTACATTTCTTCAAATGCTCCTGCCCCTGTCCCCTCTTCTTTCCAGCCCCTGCAAAAGGCAGGATGCTTCAGAAGTAGCAGGTAAGAGATTTATTAGAGCTATCAAAATACCCCAATATGATATATTTTATTTGCTTTGGGGGGAAAAAACAGTATTTGTGGGTCTCTGGATTCGCCTGAGCTCATTTGTTTAACAGATGCACTTACCGCTTAATGTGGATGTGGCGGAACTCAGGATGTGACCCATGGGGACAGTTTTGTTTGGCTTAGAAAGAAAATTTTACCTGAGAGATTTTTCTGAGTTTTTCATATTAAATGTTACCAGACAAATGCAGTTGTATAGTCATTCAGGTTGAGGAAATACGATTTAGGTACCTATTTAATTTTTTCCCACTCATCTGAGACGTGTAAAAGGTTGTAGCCATAGGTAGTTTCACACCGAAGACTCAACTCCATAGAGATACTGCGGTGGGGAGCAGTGTGGAAAAGACGGGGGAAAAGCCCTTATTCTGACAAATGCATCCAAATTTTAGATGGTGGCCTTCACAGGTTTCCCTTACTCTTTCATACACATGCAGCTGGCCCGTGACAGCACAGTGTGGCAGAGTAAGGCTCAAGTCCTTTCTGAATGGCCATTTAAAGGAGCAATCAGAAAATACATTCTGAACGCGCTTCTGTAAATTACGGGTTGTTTTCAGGCTGTGCGGGGAAGACAGGCAGTGTTAACCCAGCCTAATTCCCCTCCCCGTTCTGATCCTCTATGCCGCTTAACAAACGACCTGCTCCAGATTCTAATATAAATTTTATTTTTCAAAGAACACTTGATCATAAATACCAGTGTTTGTTCTCCTTCTCTTAAAAGGTCATTACTTCCTTGCCCTCATTCTAATCCCACCTTTGTGGTTGACAACATTTAAGACCCAAGAAAAGCTCCCCCAAATCATTATTATACGATCTAGCCAAGTAGTGGAAAACCAAGATGCATTTCACTTCTGAATATATTCATTTTACTTCCTTGCCAATCACAACAGTTTATTTGATTCTATTTGCTTAATTTTTAACTTGGTTAGTCTGAGATAAGACGACTTTTTTTAAAAGTGAAAAATCAAAACCCATGTAAGAGGTTTTCTCTTCACACAGGACATCATTAAACTCTCATTGGAGATTACACTAACAGAGAGTATTTTTCTTAACAGTTGGAACCTAAAGCAAAGTTGGTAAAGACTCACATATAATGAAAATAGAAGGAAATGTCATGAAAACCATCCCCGTGGGGCTTGAAGAGGCACAGGTGCACCTACAGGTCAAAAGATGCCGGAGGATTTGCCTTCTTGACGATTACACCAACCTTCTCATTTTGATTAGAATAAATTTTTTGCTACTTCGCTCCACTGAAACAGTGAGTCTAAAAGTCCCCAAGGAAACAGGCTGAGGAACTTTAGGAGCTTTAGTCAGCTCCAAAGCTGAAGGTGCAACCATCTAAAGAGGAAGGGGTTCCAGGCAGCTCTGCTGTAATTTCTACATAACTTTGGGAGTCACAATTCCCGAGTAAAACCAAACGCTAGCAACCAAATGCTCCTTCCCACCCTTAGCCCCTTCATCAGCTGCATTCTCTGGTGAAAATACCAGTGGAAGGGGTAGTAGGAATAGGGGAACGGTGAAGATAAACATGATGTCACTTCAAAGCATAATAAGAATTATTAATGCTGGGTCTAACAAAAACATGCCAAATAATAACTCAGATAAAACACCATGGACTAAGTTCCACTTGTTGATATCACAATTTGGGATATATATAAGGTAATCTCTGATGAATCAATAAAAAATGGTTTTAAAATTTTGACAAGTTGAAGAAATAGACACATGTAATCTTAATGTAGGAAGGAAAAATGGGCTGCAAAGGTTTTGCACAGGCCTAGACAAGGGAGGTTCTGGAGTTCCGGGTAATCTCGAGGATGGAAAACTGGGAAAACTTCATGTCAGAAAACAAACAAACAAACAAGCAGAAACCCAGGTAGGTCTTCCCCTGCCCAGTCAACCAAATTCTCTAAGGCCAGCAAATCTATGAAAGAACATATCACAGAGGGATAGTATTTAGTACTATTGCTTAATGGTACTAAAGAGAAGCAAGCTTAAAACTGACGTTAAAAATTCACTTAGCTATTGTGAATAACTGCCACAATATATTCAAGGATTTCCTTCTCTGAAATTTTAAGAGAAGAGCAGAAATGCTAACTTTCTGGGATGAGACTTGCTATGATTTGAATGCCTGTTCCTTGCAACTCATGTTGAAATGTAATCGCCATTGTAATAGCATCAAGAGGTGGGAACTTTAAGAGGTGATTAGGCCATGAGAGCTCCACCTGCATGGGTGGGGCGGGAGCCAGCGCAGAAGGGCGAGTTGAGCTCTCTCTTGCTTTCTCTTGGTTCTTCCATGCTTCTCCACGTGAGCAACTATGTTTCTCCTCACCAGAGGATGCAGCATAAGAGCCACCTTGGAAGTGGACACCAGGCCCTTACGAAACACCAAACCTGCTGGCACCTTGACCTTGGACTTCCCAGCCTCCAGAACCTTGAGAGATAAAGTTTTATTCTTTATAAATTGCCCAATCTCAGTAATTCTGTTATAGCAGCACAGAACAGATAAGACAGGCCTCCACTGAGCAAAGGAATAGACTGGCACCTGAAGTTCTTAACAAGATCCTCTGGAACAAAAGTTGGAAACATGGGTTCTGGAGCCAGATAAACCTACATTAAAATCCCATCGTGTACCTCCTAGGTGACTTTGCACAAGCTGCTTAACCTCTTCCAATATCAGTTTATCCATCTGTAAAATGGAGACCACATCTAATTATTCGTAGGATTATCACCCAGATTAAATGAGTTGATGTACACACACTGTATCTGACATATAACATACACTTAATAAATATTTGATATTTATAATGTCCCTTCAAAAGTCTTCTCCAGGTGAATAAAGTTTAAAATTGGCTTGATGATATTTTAAATAAGTGGGACCAAAAAAATTACCTAGGGTCAAAGTACCCATGACTCCACTTGTAGTTGTACCTGGTGCTGTAATTGTCACTCATGTGTGTATACTAGACAATAACATATTTCTTGTTGCTAAACACAAGGCAAATTTCTGTCTTCAATCTTTCATACAAACAACTAAAAAGTTAATAACACTAAATAAGAAATAAAAAGAGCCAAGAGTTCCACATCTAACAGGAGTTTTTCTCAAGCATAAATTTAATTGAAGTTTGGTTAGCTTATTCCTGTGTCTGGAATTTTGTTGTCCTGTTTCTCTTTTGTTATGAAACAATCACATAATACACATACACTTTAATGCATAAAAGCAAATGAACATCTATGTACCTTCTTATAGAACATAACAAGTACATTTGAGTCTCATGTGTAAACCTTCCCAAACACAACTGCCTTCATCCCCAGAAGTAACTACTCATCCTCCTGTATTTTGTTAATCATTCCCTGCTTTTCTTCTTAGTCTTCCTATATATGAATCTATTCTTAAACAATATGTTGCTTTAGTTTGGCAGTTTTTGAACTTTATACAAATGGAATCGTACTGTATTATTCCTCTAGTTTGCTTTTCCACTCACCATTATGCTTTTGAATTCATCCCTATTGACATACACAGTTATAGGTTAATCTCGCTACTGTTTCTTTTTCTTTTCTTATTTTTTTTTTAGTGTCGGAATCTCGCCATGTTTCCCAGGCTGTTTTTGAACTCCTGGACTTAAGCAATCCTCCTGCCTTGGCCTCCCAAAATGCTGAGATTACAGGCATGGGCCACCATACCCAGCCTTTTTTCCTACTGTTTCTTTTATGTGAATATACCACAATTTCTTTATTCAATATACTGTTTATAGACATATACACTGTTTCCAGTGTTTTCCTATTTGAACAGTGTTGCTTTGGGCATTCTTGCATATATGTAATGCTCTGCTATCCTGAAGGCAAAGGGGATCAGGGGAACATTTCACAAGGTATTCCAACCTTCTTTCCAAAATCCTTGTGCCAATGCACACTGTCAGCGGCATTGTATGCATATTTCCTTTGCTGTATGTCCTCATCAAACACTTAACATTGACAACCATTTGCCAATCTGGTAGACAGGAAATGGTATCTCACCAGCGTTTTAATATTAGAACATATTAGACAGCCTCTATGATTAAAACAGTAGGGTACTGGAACATGAAGAGACAGACCAAAAGAAGAGAATAGAAAATGCAGAAACATAGCCAATTATTCATAGAAATTAACTATATAAGAAGGGCACATATCTCAAATCAGTGGGAAAAGGATGAACTTTTTAATAAGTGGTTTGTAATACCAGATAGCCATGTGCTAAAGAGAGAAAATTAGGTGTCTTCTCCATACCATACAGCAAAATAAATTCATACATTTAAATGTTAATGCTAAAACCACACAAGTGCTAAAAGAGAATACACCTGACTCTCTTTATAATTGTGCTGTCCAAAATGGTAGCCATTATCTACATTTGGCCACTGAGACCTTGAAATATAACTAGTGTGGCTATGGAATTGAATTTTCAGTTTTATTTAATTTTAATTAATTGAAA
>CAUYSK010101055.1:0-95681 GCA_963575035.1 Avahi laniger
TTTTCTTCAGGCACGGGTCCTACTTACACTGTAGCCTCGTACGCCTTAGGCACCCCTCCAACATCCTGTCACACACAGTAAAAGGCACTGTGTTCCACGTGGGATATATTAATTTGCTGTAAAAATTGACATAGAATCTTACGACATTGTTTTTTTTTTTTTTTTTTTTGAGACAGAGTCTCACTCTTTTGCCCAGGCTAGAGTGAGTGCCGTGGCGTCAGCTTAGCTCACAGCAACCTCACACTCCTGGGCTCAATCCTTCTGCCTCAGCCTCCCGAGTAGCTGGGACTACAGGCATGCGCCACTATGCCTGGCTAAGTTTTTCTATATATATTTTTAGCTGTCCAATTAATTTCTTTCTATTTTTGGTAGAGACGGGGTCTCACTCTTGCTCAGGCTGGTCTCGAACTCCTGAGCTCAAACAATCCACCCGCCTCGGCCTCCCAGAGTGTTAGGATTACAGGCATGAGCCACCGCGCCCGGCCTTAACAGCTTTATTGAAACATAATTCACATTCTATAAAATTCACCCATTTAACACATTGCCATCCTAGAAAAAAAATTTTTCCTCGGGGCCATGGTGTTTTATTACGAAAATAGAATAAAAACTTCAAAAACAAAATGATCCTTCCTAGTTTAATGAAAAATTTATTATTTTTTATTGTTTCCTGTGCATGGGTTATATGCAATTAAATTGTCAATATTAATTGTAGCAATAAGAGGATCAACAAGTATTATTTTCACGAACCAACTGCAGGCCCCGAGATCAAAACTAGAGTGAGTTAAATACAACTCCCACGGCAGTTAATGTGTTAAAGTTTACAATTCAATAGTTTTTAGTGTATTCACAGAGATGTGCAACCATCATCTCAATCCAATTTTATATTTTTTACTCTTTTTTAATTTATATAAATTTATGGGGTACAAGTGTGATTCTGTTACATGCAGAGACTGTGTAGTGGTGAAATCAAGACTTTTAGGATATCCATCACTAAAATAAGGTACATTGTGCCTATTAAATAATTTCTCATCATCCACTCCCCCTCACCCTTTCTCCCTTCTAAGTCTCCATTGTCTGTCGTTCCATACCCTACATCCATATGTACACAGTATTTAGCACCCACTTATAAGTGGGAGCAAGTGAAGTGGTATTTGTCTTTCTGTGTCTGATTTGTTTCACTTGAGATAATAGCTTCCAGTTGCATCCATGTTGCTGCAAAAGACATGACTGCGTTCTTTATTATGACTGAATACTATTCCATTGTGTATATATACTACATTTTCTTTATCTAACCATCCATTGATAGACACTTAGGTTGATTCCATACCTTTGCTAATGTGAATAATGCTGCAATGAACATACAGGTACAGGTATCTTTTTGATACAGTGATTTCTCTTTTGGGGGGTAGATACCCAGTAGTGGGATTGCTGGATAGAATGGTAGTTCTATTTTTAATTCTTTCAGAAATCTCCATGTTTTTTTCCAGTGAGGTTGTACTAATTTACATTTCCACCGACAGTGTGTAAGAAAGAGTTCCCTTTTCTCTACATCCTTGCCAATGTCGATTATTTTTGTCTTTTTAGTAATAGCCATTCTGACAAGTATAAGATGATATCTCATTGTGGTTTTAATTTGCATTTCTCCAATGATTAGTGATGTTGAGCATTTATTCATATGCCTGTTGGCCATTTGTAGGTCTTTTTTTGAAAAATGTCTATTCATGTCCTTTAGCCACTTTTTAATGGAATTATTTGGTTTTTTGTTGTTGAGTTTTGAGTTACTTTAAGTTCTGATTATTAGTCCCCGTCAAATGCATAGTTTGCAAATATTTTATCCCATTCTGCAAGTTGTCTGCTCACTCCGTTGATTATTTCTTTTGCTGTGCAGAAGCTTTTTAGTATAATTAAGTTCCTTTTGTCTATTTTCATTTTTGTTGCCTGTGCTTTTGAGGTCTTAGTCATGAATTCTTTGTCTTATTCAATTTTAGAATATTTCTATTGCCTATAAAAAGTAACCTTGTACCCATGATCAATCAATCCCCATTTCCCCCCATCTTGTCCCTCAGCCTTAGGCAACCATTAATCTACTTTCTGTCTCTAGAAATTTGCTTATTCTGGACATTTTGTACAAATAGAATCACAGCATCTGGTCTTTTGTGACTAGCTTCTTTGACTGAAGATGATGTTTTTGAGGGTCATCCAGATCATAGCATATATCAATAACTCATTCCTTTTTATTACAGACTAGTATCCCATTGTATGGATGTACCACATTTTGTTTATCTGATTGATAGACATTTGGATTGTCTGTATGTTTTGGTATGAATAATGCTGCTAAGAACATCTGTGTACAGGTTTTTGTGTAGGCATATGTTTCCATTTCTCTTGGGTTTATGTCTAGCAGCAGAATTGGTAGGTTATATGGTCTCTCTATGTTTAAAATTTGAGGAACTGTCAAAATGTTTTTTAAATGACTCCATCGTTTTACTTTCCCATCATCAAAGTATGAGGATTCCAGTTTCTCCACATTCTTGTCAGCACTGTTATTATCTGTCATTTTGAGTTCAGCCATCCTAGTGAATATGAAGTGGTATTACTTTATAGTTTTTATTTGTGTCTCTCCAGTGATTAATGATGCTGAGTATATTTTCCTGTGCTTATTAGCCATTTGTATACCTTCTTTGGAGAAATATCTATTCAAATCCTTTGCCATTTTATAACTGGATTATTTGTCTTTTTATTTCAGAGTTGTAAGAATTCTTTGTATATTCTATGCACAAGTGTCTTATCAGATATATGATTACCAAATATTTTCTCCCGTTCTGTGGGCTTTTTACTTTCTTAATGGTGTCAGTTGAAGCACAAAAGTTTTGAATTTTGATAAAGTCTGATTTCTCTATTTTTATTTTCATTGTTTGTAGTTTTGGTGTTGTATTTAAGAAATCATTGCCTAGCCCATGATCATAAAGATTCACTCCTATGTTTCTTCTAAGAGTTTAATAGTTGTAGCTCTTATGTTTATGTATATGATTCATTTCGAGTTAACTTTTATAAATGGTGTGAGGTAGAAAATCCAACTTCATTTTTTTGCATGTGGATATGCAGTTGTCCTGGTACCATTTATTGAAAATAATATTTTTTCTCCATTGAATTGTCTTGGCACCCTTGTCGAAAATCAATTAACCGTAAGTGTAAGGGTTTATTTCTGGACTGTGAGTTGAACTTTGTGTCTATCCCTATGCAAGCATCACACTGTCTTGATTACTGTAGCTTTGTAGTATGTGTTGATATTAGGAAGGGTAAGTCCCAAAACAATCAATCAATTCTGCTGGCATTTTAATAGGGACTACATTGAATTTGTTGACCAATTTGGGGAGCATTTTCATCTTGACAATATTAAGTCTTCCATCCACACCATAGAATGTCTTTCTATTTATTTGGACCTTAAATTATTTTCAACAAAGTTTTGTAGTTTCAGTGTACAAATCTTGCACTTTGTTTATTATTCTTAAGTATACTTTCTTTTTAGTGTTGTTGTAAATGGAATTTTCTCTTAATTTCATTTTTGGATTTTTCATTGCTAGTATATAGAAGTATAGTGGATTTTTGAATAATGATCTTGTATCCTTCAGCTTTGCTGAACTCATTTATCGTATTTGTTTTTTAATGATTTCCTTAGAATTTTCTACACACAAGATCAGATTATCTGCAAATAGAGATAATTTTCCTTCTTCCTTTCCAATCTGAATGCCTTTCATTTCTTTTTCCTGCCTAATTGTCCTGACTATGCATTGTTGAACGGAACTAGAGAGAGCGAACAACCTTTCCTTGCTTCCTGATTTTAGGAAAAAAGCCTGGTCTTTCACCATTAAATATAGTGTTAGATGAGATTTTTTTTGTGGATGCCTTTTATCAGGTTGAGAAAGTTCACTTTTTATCCCTAGTTTTTTGAATGTTTTATCATCAAAAAGCATTGGATTTTGTCAAATGCTTTATCTGTGTTTATTGAGGTGATAATATGGTTTTTGGCTTTTATTCTATTAATATCATGTATTACACTAGTTTTTTATTTTCATATTTAAAACAACCCCTTGGATAATCCCACTGGTCATAGTGTATAATTCTTTTAATATGTATTGAATTCAGTTTGCTAGTATTTTATTGAGATTTTTATATCTATAAGAAATATCGGTCAATAGTTTTGTTTTCTTGTGATATCCTTGTCTGGTTTGGTATTAAGGTAATATTGAATTCATAGAATGAATTGACATATATTCCATTCTCTTCTACATTTTGGAAGTTTGTAAAAGAATGGGTGTAGTTCTTCTTTAAATATTTGGTGTATATTTAACTTTTTAAGAAATGTCAAACTTTCTTCTGTAACATTTTACATTCTCGATGTGTGAAGGTTCAAGTTTCTCAATATCCTCACAACATTTGCATTGTCTTTTTTATCATGGCCTTCTTTTTGGGGTGTAAAGAGTATGTCATCTGTCTTAATTGGCATTTTTCTGATAGCTTATAATGTTGATAATCTGATTATGTATTTATTAGCTATATATATATAGTTGTAATATCGAAATCTGTTTTTAAAAATTAGATTGTCTTCTTTAAGTATTGAGAGTTATTTATATACTCTGAATGCAAGTCCTTTATCCAATATGTGATTTGCAACTTTCTTCCAATCTGTGGTTTGTCTTTTCATTTTCTTAATGTTATCTTTTGAAAGCAAAAAGGTTTTAATTTTGATGAAGTCAAATTTTATTTTTTTTTCACTTATGGAATATGTTTTTGGCATCACATGTAAGAACTCTTTGCTCAATCCAAGGCCATCAAGAATGTTTCCTATTTTTTTCTAAAGGTTTTATAATTTTAGCTCTTACATATAGGTGTATGATCCATTTTGAATTGTTTTTGTGTGTATGGTATTAGTAAGGACCTGAATATATCCTTTTGCATATAAACATATAATTATACCAGCCTCATTTATTGAAAAGACTGTCTTTTGTCCCCCCTGAATTGTCTTGGCACCTTTGTTAAAAATTAAATTAATCATGAGTTTATTTCTTTTTGCATCTCAATTTTGTTCCATTGACCTATATGCTCATTTTTATACCAGTACCACATTGTCTTGATAATTATACCAATGTAGTAAGATTTGAGATTGGTATTGTAACTCCTCTTCTTTTATTCAAAACTTTTCTAGCTATTTTAAGTTCTTTGCATTTCCATACAAATTTTAGAATTATCTTTGCTAATTTCTACCACAAAAAAAGTCTAATGGAATTTTGATAATCCTAGATCAATTAACCTAAGTTGTCTAATTTGTTGGTGGTATTATAAGCTGTTCATAGCGTTCCCGCAGAATCTTTTTAAAATCTATAGAGTTGGTGGTGATGTCTTATCTTTCAATTCTAATTTTGGTAATTTATTATGTTCTCTGCTTTTTTCTGCTCTTCCTAGCTAAAGGTTTGCTAGATTTCTTTAATCTTCTCAAAGACCACCTTTTGTTTACATTAAAATTTCCTATCTTTTCCTTCTACTACTTTTCTGATTTCTATTTCTTTGGGGTTTTTCCCCCTTTCCTTTTGAATGATTGGGTGTAGTTTGCTCTTCTTTTTCTAGTTTACTGAGGTGGAAGTTTAGATTATTAATTTGAGATCTTTCTTTTTTTCTAATATGGGTGCTTAGACATAAAATCCCTCTAAACATAGCGTTAGTTGTATTCTGTAAATTGTATATTTGTATGAATTCAATTCAAAATATGTTCTAATTTCCTTTATGACTTATCTTACCCATAGAAGTACCCCCCATCCACAGGGGTTATATTCCGAGACCTCCAGTGGATGCCTGAGACTGCTGATAGTACAGAACCCAATTCCTGCCAATCAGAACACGTTTCTGGTCAGGTCTTCCACCCACAAATTTAATGCTTTTCCCATCTTACTTAAACACTTATCATCCATGCGTTGTGGCTATAGCTTCTGCTGTTTGAGATGTGGCAGCAAAACTAGCATGAATTTCATTCTTTTTCACAATTTCACAAATAGAAGATTCATTCTCAACCTAGATCTTAACCATCTCAACATAGAATTATTTTTCTTTCCTTATTAAGTCCAGAACTTTTACCTTTTCACTTACAGGAAGCACTTTATGGCTTCTCTTAATCCAAATTGACAGCCTCCCTACTTTTGCGCTATGGGGCTATTATTATGTAAAAATAATGACTTGAAAACAAGCACTGTGATACCTTGACAGCTGATAACCAAGACAGCCTAGGTGACTAGTAGGTGGGTGGTGTATACAGCGTAGACACATTGAACAAAGAGATAATTCACATCCCCGGCAGGACAGAGCAGGATGGCACAAGATTTCACCACGCTATTCAAAATGACTTATAATTTGAAAATTATAAATTGTTCATTTCTGGAATTTTCTATGCATGTTATTTAACTTACAAATATTTGGGGATTTCCCAAATTTCTCCCCATTGTGTTGATTTCTAATTTAATTCTTTTGTGTCCAGAGAATATACTTTCTAATTTAAAAAATTCTTTTAAATATATTGAGATTAGTTTTATGGCATAGCATATAACCTATTTTAGAGAAGACTTCAAGAGCGCTTACAAAGAATCTGTATTCTGCTGTCATTGGTTGAAGTGTTTTCTCACTATCAGATCAAGTTGGTCAATAGTGTTATGCAAATCTTCTATAAGTCTGATGATTTTCTGTCTACTTTTTCTATCAATTACTGAGAGTCAAGTGTTTAGTTTCTAACTTGAACCATATATTTCTCCTTCCAATTCTGTCAGTTATCACTTGATATATTTTGGGGCTCTTTTGCTTCATGCAGAGATATTTATAATTGTTATGTCTTCCTGGTGAATTAACACTTTATTATTATGAAATGTCCCCCTTTGTCTCTAGTAATATTTCTTATCTTAAAGTCTACTTTGCTGTTAATGTAGCCACATCCTACACACATCCCCACATGTAATTTGTCATCTCTAGATTGCTTATAATACTTAAAACAATGAAAATGCTATATAAATAGTTGTTATACTGTATTGTTTAGGGAATAATGACAAAGAAAAAGGCTGTGTGTGTTCAGTATAGATGCAACCATCCTTTTTTTTTTTAATATTTTTTATCTGCAGTTGACGGAAACCGTAGGTACAGAATCCATGGATACAGAGGGCCAACTGTGTACCTACATATGAATGAACACAGAGCTAGGTCATAAGTGACAGCAGCTTCTGCTTTGGTGTTTTGGATTTCTTGATGTTAGAGAAACTTGATGACTTCTCACCAGTCCTGTAGTGAGGTCCACATGGAGACTAACGGAGCCATCCCACCAACAGCCGGTATCAACTTGCCAGCCGTGTTGGAAGCAGACCTTTCAGCCTCAGGAAGGCCTTCATGTGACTGCACATCAGCAAACATCCTGGCTGAAACTTCGTGAAAGACCCTAAGCCTGAACTACCCAGTTAAGCCGCTCCCGAATTCCTGATCCACAGAAACTGAGATAATAAATATTTATTGTTGCTTGAAGTCACTAAGTTTAGGAGTAATTTGTTATGAAGAAATAGGTAAACATTACTAAGTGTGTATATACACATTCTTTTGACTTTTTAAATTTTAACAATATATCTGGAACACTATTAATATTTCGTATGATTTCATAAAAATCTTCTTCATTCTTTTTACGGGTTATTGCACTACATTTTGTGGATGTGTCGTAGTTTGTTGAATGTGTAATTGGATGTTTCCAATATCTTGCAAATAATGCCATAATTAAAAACCCAGTGTATATTCGTTGTTGTGGTTATTAGAGGTGTAGCTTTTGAGCATATTCACAGAGGTAAGAGGCAATGCATAATGTATTTGCAGTTTTGTTAGATATTGCTAGATTTCACCCCACAGGGCTGTACCATTTGTACTCCCACTGGCAATACATAAGCATACCTATTTTCCCAGGGCGGCAGTGGCTGGGATGCACCTCCTCTTCTCCATCTGCCCCTCTCCCTAGGACTAAATACATCTCTCGAGGACAATTCCCTAATCCCTACCTCCACTCCGGTCTCCCTCTTGAATTCCAGGCTTACAAATCCAGTGACATCGGACCGGCATCTCCAGTGGGAAGGTTAGTGATCCTTTCACACTTCTGATTTCTCTCCCCTTCCACACCTTCTCTTCCCTCCGTCCTCTCCTTTTCTGTTGCTCAGGTCCTTGCTCGAGTTACTAGTCATTCTTGATTCCTCTGTTCCCTCACCTCTCACGTCAAGGCTTCCGGCAAGCCTGCCTACTCTCCTGCAAACAGATCCAAACCAGCCTTCTCTCCACCGCCGCTGGGGCTGCCCTGGTGCAAACCCTGCCTTCCTCAGCTGTGGTCCGCATCACTCATTTTCGCCCTGCTCTCGCCCTCCCGCAAGCCCCTCCCCACCAGCAGTCAGAGGGGTCTTTTCACAGCACCAATCAGGCCATGCCTTTTCCCAGCCCAGGCCTCCCCAGTGACTTCCCACCACCCTAAGAATCAAACCTAACCCTCCTTCTGGTTTGCAAAGCCCTGGCCTGCTGCTCCAGCTTCATCTCCTGCCGCTCTCCCCTTCCCTTCCCGCTCAGACTCACTCTTTCTTCTGTTCCCCAGACCGAACTCATTCCACCTCAGGGCCTGCCCTAACTGAGCTTTCTACCTAGGACGCTCTTCACCTCGGGGTCCCTTCTCATCAGCAACGTGACAAGGCCTAAATGTGTCACATAGAATAGGCACTTTTCTGACCAGTGATTCGTTCTTTCAATAAATATGTAGTCAGTCTCTCTTTTGTGATAGGCACCGGGGCTCCATCAGTAAGGCAGACATGCAATGACAAGTGATGCAGTGTTAAGGGACACTAAGGCCCCAAACTGAGGACAAACAGGAATAAGGACCCCTCACTCTCGAGAGGGCTGGTCCCCTCCAGCACAACGTGAGAAGGGACCACACCACCGCTCCTCTGCAGGGAGAGGGTAAGGCAAGGGAGGGAGAGGAGAGAGGGGAGAGCGGGGTCACTGGCCTTACGAGGTGTCTCCCTCCTCACCTCCTGTGGGTGAAAACAGTGTGCTTCCCCCTCAAAGCCCAGTGAAACAACACTCTGCAATCACAGGCCGCAGCAACCGGGTTGCCAGCAGGAAGGACAAAGTGGCTTCTCCCTCCTCACAAGGGCTGCCCGCCGAGCTGCAGCCTGGTGCTGTTGAGGGAAGTTCTGGAGAGAGCGGGACCAGCGCCCCGGCATTTGGGAGTCTGCACTGACAAGCACGAGTGTGTGTTTCTGAAGGAGGGAAGCTGGCTCCCTGCCTCAGAGCAGCTCCCTCGGAAAGGTGAAGCGATTTCCCCAAGTCCATCCCTTACTAAATGGCAGAAGCAGGACAGAGACTTCATCTCCAGGGGGGAAAGCAAAAAAGCAAGCCACTGTAAATACGGTTGCTCCAAAGCAGAGTGAGGAATGTATGCTCTGGCATTTCAGAGTCCTAAGGGAAGGGACTGCCTGCCTCGACTGGTGAAATAGCTACAGCATCTTGAAATTCTTCTTGAACTCTAAGTTTGCAGACAGAAGGGTCTGAGGCCCCTGACCACAGAGGAAAAGGGCTCTATGAAAATAGGGGAAGGGGCCCAAACGGGGAGGCTGGGGACACAGGAGACTGTGGCCAGTTTACAGGCCCGACGTGGGCTCGCCTGCACCCCACCACCTGTGTGACGACTAAAGGACTTTTACAGACCAGGGCCAGCTCGGTCTCTCCCCAGAGCCTAAAAGCAAAGAGCCTTGACCCTGAAACCAGCCTTGTCTTGAGGTTTATCAGCCTATGAAGTTTGCTGTCTTGTGGCCTCCCGCCAACCCTTTCTTCTCACAGTAATTTACTCGAGTTTCCACTAATGAAAGCCCTGGCATCGCTCAGTGGGGCTCCAAAGTGTCACTTTCTAGACTTAAGGGGCCATGCGACCTCATGTGGGGAGCACAGGCAACCCGGGACTGTGCCATGTCCGTCTGAAGGAAGCCTAAGGGAAACAGTATGGGGCCTTTTCGATTTTCTAGGCAATGTCTTGCTGCCTTAAAGCGTCTGTGGAACAAGGAGAGGAGGAAAGGACGGAGGGAGGGAAGGAGGGACAGAGACAGGGCTTACTTACCCCGTAAGGTTACTGTGAGCACCCAGTGAAATAAAAGCGAAGGAACTTTTTAACATATGGAGCACTGTGTCAATATAAAGTTAGGCCCAGCCTTAAAAATAGTCTAAAATCCTTTAAATAATACAATTTAACACAAAGAAGGTTCTCCTGACCAAAATTTGTTTTTCCTCACTACTTTTTTTTAACTTAGCTTTGCCACAGAGCCTGCAAATGTACCAAAAAGGCTTGTTTAGATCAACAAGCTGCCCCTATAGAAGACCCTGTGGGGACCTCACTGTCACAACCTCACGTGCAGGAACTTAGAGTTGGCTTTCACTGGGTGGTTTTGGCAACGTTGGTCGCATTCATTTATGTGTAAATAAGAGACTGCAAAACACTCCAAGTATCTGCTTTTAGAAAATCAAGACCAAAGAATATAAGAAATATTGAAAAGATCTTCATCACGGCCTACTAAGAAAAGGGGAGGGCAGAGGGAAGAAGAAATGGAAACCAGGGAAGGGAGGGAATTGTGACAAGTAACTGAGGCGAAGGACAGCCGTATGGACACCAGAGGGGCTGCCTGGTATAGCGTCCTCACCTCACGGCTTTTAGGGAAGTTTACATGCAGGCTTTTTAAACCGTGGCAGAAGTTTTAAAATTTGTAAATAGACCTATTTTTATCTGTGTATTCGGTTGGTTGTTTTCTTTTCTTGGAACAACAGATATAAATAGGAATATCATATTTCGATGTTTTCTCTCCACCTAAATCCCAAATAAAATTAAAAACAAACATAGTAGGAGCTGATAGACACCCAGGGAGCATTGCCTAGATAGAATGTAAGGAAAAAAGGACGCCGAGAAATAGGGAAGACCACGTGGTTGGGGAAGGAAAGTATGCCAGCTTAGGCAATCGAACCCGTCTAATCGCTCCTGGAGCCGGCTGATTCCTCCCAGTGAGAAGATTCAGCCTCAGAGTGGCCATCGCTCCACTGACTCTTGCATAAGAGAGTTTGCCTTGGGCCAGCCCTTGTTAGCTGGGGACACGTTCAGACCAGGATGGCGTCAAACCAAAAAATTACCTTCATCGCATAATTGAAGAGACAGCAAAGATTTCAGGCAGCCTCCCAAGTAAAAGTGGTTTAAGTGCATTAAACACAGTCTCTGCTCCACTGCTTCCCTCTCTGTGAGGCCCGCTCTGAGCATTGTATTTTAAACTGCAATCAACGTCTCCCTCTCTGTCTCCGCTGCCCATTACCTTGCTAGATATTTTGGCCCCGAATCACTTATCATTTTATTCCATTCTACATAATTTTCTTAATGCAATAATTACTTATTGTCTGCCTTGCTACCACTAGAATAGAAGCCCTCCAAGAGCAGGAGCCTTGTCCGTTTTGTTCACGATGCATCCCAAGTGAACAGGACGGAGATGCGCACACTGGTGTGTATTTGCTCAATGAACGAAGAGCAGCTCCTTCATCTCCAAGCCTCGAATGCTTTCAGAATTATGTGGAGCCATGAATTTAAAATGGGTTGATCAGGGAGACCTAGGGCCAGAAGTGAGATTAGATAACATCAGGAAATACTTCTCAGGTACAAAAAAAAAATCAGAAAGTGAACTTTTTTAGCAAATGTTTATTTATATCAAAATACAAAACATTTCTGAAGCAGAGTAATGTTACATGAGGAGCAGTTAAATACTAAACTTCTTTAATTAATTTAAACTTGCAACACTCCCAGGGGGACCTTCACTGGCTACACATCTTGTCATTTGATGTGCCTTTCTTTCTTTTTGCTTGTGTACTTGTTCACGCATTTTGATTTTTAATTCGGGATATGAACATGCAGTGTTACTGATGATGAGTTGGCTAGTATCAGCAAGCCTGACAATACCAGCGCGTGGAGCCTGGCGTGACAGCCTGTGGCAGGCTGCGAGTCTCTCCCTAATTGAGTTTGGGGCATCACTCAGTTTTTAACCAGCAAGTCTAAGGCCAAAGGGATCACTGTCGTTGGTAGCCAGTGCAGGCATTATTGCTTAGGGCCACAGAGCAAGCGTGGCTGAGGGGTCATCTCCAGTGGGGTCTTCTCGGTGGACTGAGAAGAAGTGGATTAGGACAGCCAATATCCCAGGCCCGGGAACGGCAGGTCCAGGGAGCCTGGCAGAGGGTCCCTTTTCCCCGAGAAACCAAGCAAGGGCTGGAGAGGAAAAAGGTGCCTCCCAGTCTTGAAAATGTGTGATTTGGGAGCTGGAGGTGCCTGCCTCTTGGATAGGCCCTTTATAAGTGCTTAGAGTTTGAAGATTTTGAGGAAAAAAGCACCTGGTTGAGAGTGTAGCTGTTTCCAAAACACCTCCCTGCGCGGACAGCGGAGGAGGGAAGGACATGGGAAACAGGAGAGAGAACATCCCCCCTTCTTCCCACCACCCACTCCCGGAGCCGACCTGGCTCTCCCTTTCAGGACCCACGTAGTGCACGCACTTTGGCATCATGCACTTGTAAGCTCACACACGCACACGCACACACACAATCACACACACACACACACACACACACACACACACACACATGCCTGGTTTCCTTTCAGAGTCTGCTCAGGCAGCAGAATGGTGTCCAGTCCTCACCATCACCCTTTGCTCCCAGGGGACCCCTTGGCCCACAGATCCCCAAGACCCAGCCCCAGGCTTGGCACACGCTGGCATTCCCAGGCTTTTGAGAAACAGGTGATGGAGCAGGGAGCTCCCCACAGACAGGTTACACAGAGCATAGAACATGTTCATATAAGGCTTTGGTACAGCACCGATTTAATGTTCTTGTAGTTTGAGTTCTAAGTTATCTTTTAGAAGAAAAAAAAAAGCTTACTGAAAAAATAGTGTTTTTATTTACTTTTGAGTTACATACCTGAAGTTCAAAAAGTAAGCCTTTAGTTGCCATTCAATTTCACTCAAAGGTGTTCTGTGTGCAGCTGTACAATGTGTTGGTTTGTCTTTAATATTGAACCAAAGTCGGCCAATCAACGCCATAAAGTCAGCTGCCCATGATAACTGACTTTAACCAGTCCACACATACGGAAAGAAAATAGAGAGAGAAAGACAGAGAGAGAAAGAACACAAAAGCCACCCCTAAGTCTCCCACCCCACACCCCTAGGGAAAAAAATGAAATAGAAGACAAAATACAGCAAGAGATAAGGAACCAGTGGAGCGAAAGATCCAGTCCACTGGCGTCTTCGAGAACAGCACCATGAAGCACCCTAGCGCAGTTATGTTGTAATACTCAACATTCAAGAAATGGACATGAGGTTTGAACGGTCCTTGCGAGAAGACCTGGCATGGATCGGGGGTAACCCCCAAAGAAAGTGGGAGAAAGGAAAAAAGAGTTCGAAATGAGAGCAAGAAATCTCATGACGAAACTGATGGTCATATCCAGACTTGTAAGAAAAGAAGAGCTAGAGCAAGAGGCCACCAGGCGTCTAGAGGTACGGAGTTTTTAGGGGGTCCTAGGGAGGTAGTGTCGGGAGACCCTCCCCACCCACAAGCCTACTCACCCCCCGCCCCCTGTGTGTCTGCAGACCTTCGGGTGAAACAGGGCAAAAAATTCTTAGAAAACTTGTCTCCAGGTGTACGATAGAAGAATTCTATCCAGGATGACAAAAGCCCCTCCTGGTGGAAGAGAAGAAGTTGAAGACAAAGGGACAAGAGTCACTGACATGAAGCAGATGTGGTCCCTTCACTCAGGGGCTGCGGAGAAGAGGCAGCTGGTGACAGCATACTCGCCCAGGCCCTCTGTCTCCGCCCCACGAATGGCAGTTAAGAAATTAAATCTGAACGGAACTGAGACCTTCTGACACTAATGCATATGACTCAGTAAATGAGGCATTAAACTGCTGTTCTGCCCTAACCAGCCATTCCCCTTCTGAAACCTCCATCCAAAATTCCAGCATCAAGATCATTCTGTGAAGCACCCCCTCCCTGTCCCCGGACACTACACTAGTTTACTGAGCCATAGGAGAGACCCCACACTCCAGTGTGGTGGTCAAGCCCTCACCCACGGGGAAGTGTGCTGTGTGGGCTCTCCCATCCCCCGCCTCCTACTTTCATACTGCCCCAAGTGCTTAACATCAACGTCCGCAGCAAAGGTCCGAGGAGAATGGACAGACCCCTCTTCCCAAGCTGTCGGTCGATGACAGTGGGGAAGAGGCCCACACCGATCCTTGGGAGAGCAATTCCCAGCAGCTCTGTCTACTCCAAACTCTTGTTCTACATCGCAGACACAGGTAGCAAAATAGAAACAACCCTACAGATTCCCCCAGCTCGTACCAAAAGGGAAAAGCACCAAAATTCAATGTCCCTTCTACTCTATGGGGACCAAGGAGTATGTGACAAGCAGACGGAACAGCTCAGGTTCCTGGCAGTGGCTGTGGGCCGCATTCATCTGCCCCACTAACTGAGGGGTCCCAAGGTCTCTTGCTTACTCCATACACACTCGGATTTCAATCCCCTTTCTGCACGTGCATTGTGGAAGGCCAGCTCTTCGGGGAAACTGGACATTGCTGTGGGGCTGTCTGTCCTTCCCCTCAACAGCTCCCCTTTCACCATCTTGCTGAGGGCTGCGCAACATCCTCTCTAAGTGCTAAAACTTCCAGGCAGGGAATATGTTCCCACCTTCCCTTTTCCTCCC
This sequence comes from Avahi laniger, assembly GCA_963575035.1. Lineage (NCBI taxonomy): Eukaryota > Metazoa > Chordata > Mammalia > Primates > Indriidae > Avahi > Avahi laniger. The sequence continues at coordinate 14,813 of CAUYSK010101055.1, forward strand.
CAAAACAAACAGTCCATTTGCAGGTTGAGGAATGGAATGGCACCAGGCCAGCAGTGGCTCTCCTGATCTCCTGTCCCTTGATACTGCTGTGGTTTCTAAGGACCAAGCCTTTGGCTCACGGTGGAATGACAGCCAAGCACTGGGGGATCCTCGGCCGTCGTGGGAGCACTAGTCCCATGAGGTGCCTGTGGTGCTGAAGTGATGTACCCTGCCAGTCACATGTGTTCCAGAAGTCAGGCAGAGTTGACAGAGGAGAGAGGACGGTGGCTCTAAAAGCCAAAAGAACAGGACTGGAAACCCTCCCTGGGTGCAGGCTTTGGCGGCTTGGGAGGGGGCTTGAAAGCCAGGAAGGGACAGAATCTGCTGCCCTTCTTCTTGCTCAAGCTCCCTGCAAAATCATACGAGGAACACGTGGCCATATCCACCTTGGCCCTCCTGAGGAGACTGCAGGAAAGATTAGCCGACAGAAAGATGGACACGCTGCCTGCTGGACGCGGTACTGGAGCCCTTCCAGGACTGCGCAGACAGAGCCCGCTTCCCTTCAACGTCCTCAGAAAACGGGAAGTGTTTTGTTTGAGCAGATACTTTGAGGACCCAAGGACAGTGCCTGAGTGAATGGCAGGGCGCCGTAAGCATCAGGAGTCAGACTCAAGCTTCACCCCAACCTCCTCTCCCCACAAAACTCCCAAAATGTAAAGAGAGCCCTTCCCAGGGCTGAGGCATCCGAGTTCCTCTAATGCTCAAACTCCGCAGACAAGAGCGCTTAGAGAGCAGCCCACTCTGGCTGGGGAAGAAGGGTTAATGCTGCCTTTTTTTGAGTGACGAGCAGGACTTAAGAGCCAAGAGGTTGCAGTCGTGGGTCTGCCCTCCCTGCCCGCACCATCTGGCCCTGCCCCAGCCTCCAACACATGGCTCTGAGCTCTTGGCAAGTCGGAAGGAGGAGCTCGCACCCAGGAGATGCGTGCGGAGGCTGCAAGGCGCGTGGCCTTGCGGCGTATGTGAGGTCTCAGATTGGCTCAGAGAGGTATTCTTCAGGGAGCACAAAGTTTCCTGCTCAGAGACAAGTGAACACCTGCTCACCAGAACTTCCATTTTGGGTCAAACTCTGCCAAAACACTGTTCGGTTTTCTACGTCCCAGTCCTGCCCAAAGTGAATCTCTCACTCCTTATCCCCCGCTTCCCGGTGTCCCACTATTGGACCATCCCATCCAATGGCACTTTATTTTCCAATTAAAAATAACTGAAAAAAGCATAGATGCCATATTGATGCTATTATCATAATAGATACCACATTCACACTGCTTTCAAGAATCCGCAGCAAGAACGACCAGGGTGTGTCTTCTCCAAGACCGAGCCACAGCTCGGGACAGGTGTCACCGTACGCCCCCAGGGAACTGTGACCTCCCCTTCTAATGCTGCTGAGCGGCTTCCTTCTGAGGAGCTGGGTACCGGCCCACGGCCACGTGGGGAGGACACACGGCGTTTCCATCTGCCCACCAGCCTCGTCCGGTTGTGCACATCTGCCACAGGGCTCAAGCCAGCGTTCCTCCCAGGGGCAAGGGGCTATCAGATCTTGTAGCTCCACACAACCCTCAGCTCACGTGTCCTTTCTGCAAGTGGATTATTTGCTTTATGTTACACACTTTTCGTATATACACATTTCCATCAAAAAGACTTAAAGCAACTCTGAACGAGCGTATCAAAGCAAGGATGAGGAAGGAGGTGGCGTCAAGGCATGAGCTAGCATCCCAGCCCACCTGGGAAGGGGACACTGCTCAAAACATCTCTAAGCACAGGTACAAAAATAGAGCAAACTATGACTTTGTATAGATATAGAGATATAGAGCTAAGGTCAGTAGATAGACTCTGTATAGGTTTCTTTTACATTTACACGCGTGTGCGGCGGGCGCAGGCCCTGCACGCCTTGCCCGGCTTGAAGCTCCTGCCCCACCCCCACCCTCCAGGTGCACCAAGGGCCCAGTCGCCACTGGTGCATCTGATCCCTGTCCCCCAATAAGTTCCCTCTCTCCTTAAAATAGAGCAAATTATATATATTTATAATTTTATATACAATCACCATAAAAAATACACTTAAGATGGTGTATTACTAATTTGACCCTCCTACCAAAACAGAAGTTGTCTAGCAAAGAAGGAGCCAACCAAAAAGAGGGTCTCCTGGGCCTGGTGACGCTAGTCAGGCAAGTCAGTGTGTCTGTATAAACCCCCCACACGCACCCCACACTCCACAAAGTCACACACCACACACACATGTCACGCACCACACACACCACACACACAGCATACACCACACACTACACACACACACACACACATCATATACCACACACACCATACACCCATCCCACATACCAATCACACACCACACACACACATATCATATGCCACACACACCACACACACAGCATACACCACATACCATGCACATGCACACACAATCACACACCACACACCACACACACATCACACATACATCATATACCACACACCACACAATCACACACCACACACCACACTCCACACACATCATATACCACACACACCAATCACATACCACACACCACGCATGCGCACACACACCAAACACATACATCTATACCACACACATCCCACACACCATGCACACACACACCACACACACATCACACACAGATACCACACACATCATATACCACACACACACCACACACCATGTACACACATACAATCACACACCACACACACATCACACCCAAACACCACACACATCACAAACACACACCCCATATGGATATCATACACACCATATACCATACACATACCACTCCCACACACCACACAAATACATACCACATGCATACCACATACAACACACACGCACTACAGAAACACACCACAATACACATGCACACCACAGACAGACACACACACATCACTTCCTGGACCTGGAAAAGGAACTCCGGACTAGACGCTGGCTGTGGGCAGAGATCGGGGAGACAGCCTAGTCCCTGCAGGATGGGCGGGACGATCCCGTTTCTCTGACCTGGCCAGGACACCGTGGACCCATGACAGACCTCTCATTGCTTGCAGGAGGCAATGCAGACGCTCACTGATAGAGGAATTCATGATCTCCCTTCTGAGAATCGCAAGACGACCACGAGGAGGGTTGCATCCCTTCCCCAGAAATGAGGTCTCGTAGATCCTGAAGCCAAAAGGCGGCAAAGGTCCCTGAGCCCTCATCCCCGGTGTGAGGGGGCCGGGCATCTGCCCTTCCACCTACTTACGTGAAAACCCACGCGCCGCCCAAAAGCATGCTTGCAGCGTGTCTAAGGCTGAAAATGCAAATACCCGCCCCCAGCCCAACCCTCATGCCCTCCCCGACTACCCGCCCAACCACCTCCCTGTCGTGGACCATGCACACATTCAAGATCCCCAGAGCCATAAAGAAGTGAGGGCTGAAGGAAGGGGAACCTAATTGGTGTGTATAGGGGGCTAGGGGAGCGTTCGCCCCAGTTCCCAATATAAACCTGGGAAATCCAGTGCCTGGAAGAGATGGGATTGGTGGAGAACATTTCTTCAAGATCCAAAAGAAAAATGGGCCCAGACAGCCATTTGTGTCCCCATCCAGTGTGACGGGAAAGGTAAACAGCCTAGAGACCAGGGACAGGAGCTGCAGATTTGTCCCACTTTACTCGAACTCTCCAATCTAGCTTTCCCAGGCAGCAGTCAAAGCTGACGGCAATGTCACCAGCTCCCTTCAGAAACCCTAAGTCCTACCACTGATCCATCGCAGAAGAGAACATCCATGATTTCAGTGACTGCTTGCTGTTCTACCGGAGTATTTAGCAACAGCGATTCCCTGACTCTTCCTTCTCTAAGGTACAGCTAGCCATTAATAACCTTTGCACTACGCTTAATTTTTCCTTCTGCTACACAGAAACATTTGCGGTGTGAGGGTGTCCTTGGACCTGATTCAATCTATTGAGAGTTTTTCCATCAGCTTAAAATGAGGTCATGAAAAAACTTCTACCCTCTTAGCAACCCAACACACAAAATATTTGGTGAGGATATTATATCTGCTCCTGAAAGACTGTTTTTAAAGTATAGACGGGGGCCCAGAAATAAGGCTCCGGACCAGTGTAGATTCACCGGCAGTCAAAGGGAGGGGTGGATACCCCGACCCAAGTGTCAAGTTGGTAAGAGTGCTAAAGTCCAACCTGGCCTTTGATCCTTGGTTTATTGACTTCTTCTAAAGAAGAGATTTTTCATTCTGCCTCTTGATCCAAAAAGCAGCAGAGTTGAAGACATTAAGGAGTGCAGAAGAATGGGTGGTCTCTGATCTCGGGGCAAAACTTTCACCTTCCTACCTCAGCCACAGACTGGTGAACTCGACCTACCAAAAGCAGAGAAAGTGAAGGCAAATCCTCTAGGTATGAAGCCCCTGCGTAGCTTCAGGGCCCAAAGGGAGCCTGTATACCACAAGCAGAAGGGGTGAGAGAGGGAGGTCGGGCCCCAGCCCCTCCTCTCCATCCCTATCACCAATGTCTTGCGAACCCACAAAGCTCTTGGGAAGGAGTCCTTCTCCTCCACTGACAAGGAGCCAGTGACACGGTGGGCAGCTCAAGTTTCCCAGCCTTGGGCCTGAGGAGCCCCGAAAAACAGACAAAGTGGAAATACGTTACAAAGATGTCCCTGTTTGGTTTGGGCACTTAGTGTTTGAGGCTAATTCGAGAAGAAGCAAGGAAGTCTGGCTAAGAAGCAAGACCTCTTCCAAGATCCAGTCTGAGCCACATGCCAGGACCCCACCCCACAGTCTATTCTCAACTAGAGGCCCCCTCCCACATGCCCTGCACGGCCACCACGCCCCAGCGGGCCCCTACCAGGCAATCACCCTTCAGGATAACTAAGCTATCACATGTCCCAAAGAGAGTGATGAGGCTTCATGTTCCCTGGGGTGGTCTCACCATCCTACCCCAGGGTCCCCGCTCCTAATCCACACCTGACCTAACACCGTACGCCCCTTCCGGCCTCACAGACACCTGGCAAAGCGCACAGGCCCCCCCTCCACGCTCCTACTAACTCCCCTTCCTGAAATCCCCTGCCCCACCTATTACCCCATTCAATCTAAATCTGGCCATTAAGATACCTCCTGAGCCCCCTCCCCAAAGCAACAAACACAGCACACAGGGCTCCACGCGCCCATCGTGCCGGAGCCTGCTCTCGCTGTGTTTGGGAGAGGATCCCAAGGCAGGGCTGGGCAGAGAAGTCCCCGTGGGAACATGCACAGTTCCCACAGAGAGCCGTGGGGGCTGTCCTCACGGGGAGGGCCTCTTATGTTCCCACCCATCTTGACCATCTCACTCCTTCCCACTGCTCCCCAATAATCACTGAAGTGCCTCCACCAAGAACCTCCTTTACATGCAAGCAAAGCAAGCTCAAGATTAAAAATTAGCTTTTCTTTTCCTAGGTTTCTCTACATATTAATAAAATGTACTTTATGTACAATTCTTCCCTCGGCCCACCCCTGAACTCCCAAAAGGATTTTGCTAACAAAATTGGAAGGAACAGATTCCAGCCACATACTCTTCAGCCCTGGATACAGATCCGGGCAGGGCAAAGACGTCCGGACGCTCCCTGAAATCTGTTCGCCTCTGCAGCTACTGTTTCGGCAACCTTGCCCTCCCCTTCGGCAAAAAAAAAAAAAGTCAGGAAATTCAACATCTGAACCTTACCCAGTTTCCTCTGCATGAAGAGAGCAGAGGAATAAATAACTGAAACCAGTTCAACCCCAAATATTTTAGATCACAAATCAAAAATAAGACAGAGGGCATGGAAAAATATCAGTAAGTACTCGGCCTAATCCACCCCTCTAGAGCCTTCCCTGAGAGCATGGTCAGAGACAGGCCCCCCCCAAAGGGGACGCAGACCCCGTCAGCCCACTGGGAAGAAGGCCTCCTTCCTCTTGAGAAAGTAGAACCTCAAAAGGCCTCTTCTAGCCCCAGTCCCTTGAGGAAAGCTGCCAACAGGCATAGCCCACCACCAGACGCCGGCCCAGGCCACCCACGACAGCCCTGCATGGGACCCCGCTCAGCCACAGAGCCCTGGCCCCAACCAGCAAATCACGAAATGGGGTTCGGCTTCTCCCCCTGTGGCTCATGTTCTCTCCCTACATGTGTGCAGTCATTCAGGCCCCTGGAGACCGTTTTACCCGCTTCCTAGTCTGTGGGTCACCTAACACTGAAACAGCCAGTTTCCAGCCATGGCACAAAAGGAAGAGGCAGCGCCAGTCTGAGACACAGGAAAAGGTTTTCTTCTGAGTCACTTCTACCACAAGACCACCTGACCACAGAAAGGGACGTCTGGAAGACTTGGGATCTCCCACAGAGTGGAGCACGAAAGTCCTAAGAAGCTGGATGGTGGTCACTGTTATTGTTCAAAGGCAGAATACGAAGGACATTGGTCCCTAGAAATGGCCACACGCCCCTCATGCACACGTTCATGACCACACTGTCACACACGTGCTCATACCCAGCACCTACGCGTGTGCCCGTGACATCGCCACTGCCATCCCATGGCTTATGTCCTGCCAATTTCCACTGGGAGCGTGGAAATGGCCTCAAGGGGTGCAAGAAGACTGTTGGCCTCCGAGGATACTGTCACAAGAAGCCTTCTTGGGAGAAGTATGAGTCCTAGGCCACTGAGAGATAGCTAGACCTGGTGTCCTTCCCCTGGCCTGGGGGATGCCACAGGGCAGCTGCCACCCAATGTCAACAAAAAGCACAGCTCTCACCATCGGGTCTGACATGCTGAGGTAAGGGGCACCGCCGGGGAGGCGGAGAAGGAGGGAGTCAGCACCTCTGTTAGCACTGGGGCCCCTGAAACCCAGTGTCTGAGCATCTCCATGCACAAAGTGTGGCTCTGGGCCCTGTGACACCCTAAAGGAGCAAAGCTTCCCAATCCTCCTCTTTTTTTCTAACCTCGGGCCTAGAATTCCAGGACAGTGCTCAAAAAAGTTGGCCGAATTCATCCCAAAGTCCAACAGCCTGACGCCCCATGGTCCCAGTCCATCCCAGGACCTGGGCCAACCACCCTGAGCTCCACCCTGGTGGAGGACTCAATGCCACCAGGGCACAGACTAGTGATGGGTCCCCGTCCCACACTGGCATTCCAGGTAAGCCTGCTCCCAACACCCCCAGGACAATGCTGGAGCGAGCAGTACATGGAGACACGGGTCAGAGGGTGTGCTGCTTCTGGAAAGAACAGTCACCAGCATCGCCTCTTCCACTCTGCCAGAGCTACTAACCAGTAGGCAAGTGGATCTGCACACCCCAGAGCAGGACATTAGCCGGAAGGCCCAGCTTCCACCATGAGGTGCATGGCCCAGTCCCACGGGGGCAGAAACTCTGCCCCGTGCACCTCTCTCACCGCAATACCTTCAGACGCATTGAGAAGTAAACTATGGTGGTGTGACTCATGTGGTGGACCGCAGGGCAGAGCCGGTCCCCAGCTCACCAGGCAAGAGAAGGAAGCGCCAGGGCCTGTCTGGCAGAGAAATCCACCCCTGATGGAGGCGCCAAGGAAAGACCAGCTTCACAGCCCTCTGAGGACCCACCCTGCCCTGGTCATTGGGCCTAGCCTCTGGCAGTGGCAGTGAGACCAGCAGAAGCCTTCCGGTGCTCTGACACAGCCAAGGTCCAAGCAGGTAACTGGGGATGGGGGGACGCCCCCACACCCACCAAGACAGCAGCACCAAGAAGGAAACACTTCGAGGAGGCTGGCAGCTACCTTTACTCTGGTCCAAGCCCAAAGTGGGGGCCCCTGCCCAAAGAGAAGGGGGAGATGGCAGATCCACCCTCCACCCCACCCTCAGAGCTTTCTGCCCAGTTCCTGGGCAGCACCATTATCTTACTGGGAGAGAAAAATGCATCTCAGGAGGAAGATGGCCTCACAGAAGCTTCTGGATGCTAATAGTTTAAACTAGGACAGGACTTTGGCAGAGGAAATGTCGGTGCCTAGACCCCTACTCACCACCCTTCTGCCTGTGTTCCTATGCCTCAGCCAGCTCCACGAAACGGAGCTGGGGAAGAGAGCGGGGACCCAGAGTGTCCCAGAACACAGAACCTGAGGCTCCCTAGCTCCATCTGATCCCGTCCTGCTGGGGCTGGGGTCTGGGGGGCTGGAGAACCCCAGGCAGAGAAGACTGGCAGGCAGCACGTGGCAAGCACAAGAAGGAGCCACAGGCAGCTCTCAAAGTGGCAATTAATCAATGTGGGGAATTAGCTCCCGCAAAGGAAAGGAGGATCTGATCAGCCACCGTGGAGCTGTGCTCCAGACAGCGCCAAGCCAGACACGGTATAAATAGAGCCCGGCAGCCTGGCGCTCAGCACAGGCGCCTCCAGAGTGGGAGAAGCTTTGGTCACGGGGCCCCCGGCCCGGCTGGACCAAAGGAGCTGAAGGATGAGCTCAAGTCTGTGCACCAGGGGTTGCCTCTGGCCCCACAGCTAGGCAGCTGCTACTTCTGTAGCGTGAGCCCAGCTGGAAGGAAGAAAGATGCCAGTCAGGGTGCCTGGCCGCCCTTTCTTCACCCGGGAGCCAAGAAATGAAGGCTTGTGTTAGTTCTGCAGTAACTCACTGCTGAAGCCCCAAAGCTGGCAGCCGGTAATCACAGCAAGGCCCCATTTCTGCTCTGGCTGGGAGAAGGTAGGAGACAAACAGTACATTCAGTGGAGAAGCATGAGTCCTGCTCCAGGAGGAAGAATCCCCCGAGACAGATGCCAGGCACCCAGCCGGCTCTGGACAGCCTTGCTCACAAACCCCACTGCCCTCCTCCTGCCTGCACTCACTACAGAGAGCAACAGCACTTTGCTTCAATGTACATATATATACACATAGAGAAGCCCACATACTACATACATATGCATTTGTATCTATATCTATATATAAGCGGTGTCTGGAAGACAGGAGGGAAGTCCAGCCCTCTTCCAGGACTTGGAAAACTGAGACAGAAGCAGAGGGCAGGAAAAACCATTGCTTTCCTCTTCTTCGCTTCTAAAGACATTGAAAGAAGTGAGAAGAAAATCAATCTAATGAAGCAGGGGGAGGAATGGAGGAGACAAATGTCTCCCTGTCCCCAATTCACCTCCTGACCTCGACCCACAGGTAGAAGGTCTGCCCCAGCCCTCCGTCCTGGAGGCATGGCCGGCTGGCCTGGATCTGCAGGGAGACCCCCACTCCAGCAGAAGTAAGGGCACACGGAACAGAGGTCTGGGCCACCCCCTAGTGCTCAGAGGAGGACAAGTCCCCTCACAACGTCCCTCCCTGCCCCCTGAGCCCATCACCTCGCCCTGGGGACACTTAGAGTGGGGCCAAGTTACAGCAGAGTGGCATGGCCAGGGTCGTCGTGGTCCACGCTGTTGAGAATTGCTGTCTGGTCTTCCGGAAGCTGGCGGTGACACAAGTCTGAGAGCCGGGCAAAGGGGTCAGGACGAGAGTGTCTCTTCTTCTTTCGGAGGCAGACAGCTTCATCGGGCCACAGAACCTGAGAGCTGGGAAGCTGCTGAGCCTGGGAGGCAGAACCGTCTAGGGAGACGGGCACAGGTATGCAAGAGAAAAGAGAAGAAGTGGGTGAAAAGGAAGCGTGCAGCCTCACACACTCACCTCTTCCACCTGCCAGGGACACATTCTGGGTTTCCAACAGTAAAACAAATGAACCACCTGGGTGTAGGGAGGACAGGACCACATTGCTGCAGAGAAACCACCTTCTTCACCACGAGGCAACAAACCACCCAGCCCGGCTCACCTCATGAGAAGGAGAGTCAGAGTTGGATGGATATGATTTTTCTTTCTGTCAATTCATAGATCTAGTCAATCGATCTACACATATTGCTTTTTAGTGCCTCCCAGGTGTCAGGCATCATCCCAGGTACTGGGGATCAGAGCTTCTAAGAACAGGTCAGGACTCAATACATTTTTCTCTCCCATCCCAAGCAAGGACAGACTTCACCCAAGATTTTAACCATATCCAACAGTCAGGCCTGGATGTTCCCTGGACTGCCAGAGCCACTTCTCTGCTTCATGACCTTTCTGGGGATGCAGCTGGAAAGTCTTTACTTTCTAGAAGATTATACTTTAGCGTGGGGGTGGGGAGGAAGAGACAAACTGTCAAGACGTAAAAAATACAGAAGGAAAATTTGCAGATACTGAAAGTGCTACAAAGACAGACAAGGTGTGATAGCAAACAACTGACGCACTACTTCTGCTCCCTGAAGGGTTAACACATGAGTGAGTCAAGTCTTGACTTAAGAGCCTTCCACAGATCCAAAGGAAAATTACTCCCAAGAGAAGGAACGGCACGTGCGAAAGCCCTGAGTTAAGAGCAAACGTAGCATGTTCCCGAGATGGAAGGCAGCGCATCGCGGCCAGAGCAGGATGAGGCTGGAAAGATGGATGGGGTGTCACAGGAGTTTGAAATCTGTTCTGGTTGCAATGGAAGCTTCTGGGAGGTTTTATCACGTGTGTGTGTGTGTGTGTGTGCCCGCGCATGTGGGAGGGGGAGGGCACGCATGCTCAGGACTGAGTGAGGCTGCTGTTACGGGTTCTAGAGCTCGCTCTGATGGCTGTGTGTGGAATACACCGTGCAGGGTGCAAGGATGGGGCAGCCAGGCGGAAGAGGAGAGCGGCTCAGAGCATAGGGGTAGCTGCGGGAACAGCGGAAAGAGGCCAGATTCGGGCTGGGTTGGAGCTGCTGACTCAGCAGACCTTACCGAGTGGACTGGATGGAAGACGTGAAGGCAAGAGCTGAGGAGAAGCAGGTTCGGGGAGGATAATCAGTAACTCTATTTTAGACATCTTAAAGGCTGATAAAACACCCATGTGCATTGTAGTGGGCAACTGGAAAAATGAGACTTGACCTCACGGAAGAGATCTGGGCTAAAGACAGACATTTGAGAGTTGTGAACATAGAACAGGTAACAGGACCACTGCCATCAGAACAAGAGAGAATACAGGCATCTGATGAGACTTTTTGCAATGAATAAATATATAAATTATATATACATACACACATACACACACATATATATATATATGTGTGTACATCTTAAACTGAAATGAGCTTAAATGGGTTGAAAATTTAGCTTTGGACTCCAATTTCTCACTCAAGTCCTAAAAAACCCATTTCCTTTTTCTTTGCCTCAGTATTCCCATCTGTAAACAGACAGGCGACTAGGACCACTCAAAAGATAAGGGATCAATAAGTCATCACCACCTTCCAAAGATTCAAGGGGCGCCACTTCTGTAACCCTATCTGTAAAGAGAGTTACTCTCCAGTAGTTGTCAAAGATCTGCAAAGATACCGTCCCACATTCTTCCTAGACAGCCTGCCACAACACTCCCCAAACCACTGGTGACAAGAGAGGCTCTGATAAATATTAAGAAATTTTCTAAAGTCTAAAAGAGGGCTGGATTATTTTGCACTGTCTCAGAAGCTACCTATCCCTGCTGGATAAACATCAGGCATATTGTAGTCGCGGTGCCCTTTCCATGGGACACAGAGGCTTCACTCTCTCTCACTGAGACAAGCGTGACCAACATGCAGAGGCTGGGCCTGTGCCACCATGTACCCTGAGCACCGAGCAGGGCTTCACCATGCCTGTGTTCAACTAGAAGGCCTGAAATGATGGAGGAGAAATTTTTAAGGAGCTGGAAATATTTGAAGGTGTACTACACCCAGTGAAAAAAACACATATATATTTATGTTGTTTCAAAACCCATTAAAACAATATGATACATATTCTAAAGCTGTATGCACAGAAAAGGTTCTGAAGGCACGTGGTTCCCTAGGTGGGCGGAAACAACTTGGGAGGGCAATCAGAGATTTTAGCCTTATCTTCCTGTTTTTTACATGAAAGTTGCATTTGTGTATTACTTAAAAACTGTTGTTAAAAAAGAAATAAAGAACAAGAGAAGCTGGGGGATTCAACTCTAGAGAAAACCCAAGCCTGGGGCCTGAGCCCAACACTCCTCATGACGGCAAGGCATGGTGGAAAGAGGAACAGGCTTCCCACCATTTACCGGATCGTTTCTTTGACTTCGAAGAGCCCTTGGATGACTTTTTGGGCTTCTTTATCCGTTGGTATTTCAGAGCCTCCAGCCTCTCAGGTGCAGCAGCATTCCCGGGTGCAGGTGGAAGTGTTCTGGAAGGGACAATTAGAGAGGACAGGTCAGCTCCCGGATGAGGGAGCTTTTGAAGAGGGGCTGGAAGAAAGGCAGATGGCTGACCCACAGGAGGGCAGGGTCCGGTTCTACGGAGCCCAAGGTGTCCACGAAGGCTCCTTGACACCTGCCTTTCTATGGCTCCTGGAAGGAAGAAAACCTTGTAGAAAACTCCAGCGGCATGGACCACCTCAGACGGAACCGCACCCGCAGAGCAACCAGAAGACCCTAGGAAAGGGAGAGAGAGACTTTAATGATAAGCCCCGTCCCACGTAACTCAAGCTGGAATGCGTCAGTGGCAGAGAAGGAAGCAGGTTCAATGTCTGAAGTTCCTAGAAATCATCACAGTCAAGACCTTCGAATGAAAAGTAAGAGGGCAAATGAGAGCCGGAGGTGAACAAGTCCCCTCCCCACCAACTGTCCCCCGTCTACACGGACAGGAAGGGCTGAATGAGAAAGCCAGCACCCAGTGAGACACACGACACAAAACCTGGCTTCCCCAGGCCCGTCCCCTCCCGCTGCAAGATTCAGGCAGAACCTCAGCAGCTGATGGCAACAAATACTTGTTATTTACCACAGTTTCAGCAAGGGTGTCTCCTTGACCTGCAGACGAGGCTCAGACCTTCCAGCCACGTAAGAGAACAAAAGAGGGTGGCAGGAGATTACAACAGAGCGCCGGGACTGGCAGCCTCACAGAGCCCTTGCCGTCTGTGACAGGCATGGGTGGGTCTCTGCATTTTAAGATCCCACAGAGAAAGGGAGGTGGTTGGGAGAGGAGAACACGTTTCAAGTCTCTCTTTCTCCACCGTGATTGTGAAATGGATTTTGTCATTTGTGTGGTGGGTCGACTGCACAGTTAGGACGTGGTCACCAATTCACCTGGAGCCCCTGCAGCAGCCCAGGTAGCAGCAAAGGGGCTGAAGAGGACTGGGGCGGGGGTGGTCTGCGACACTCCGCACACTGGAGAGAATTTTTCAAGAGTCATAAAGGAAGAAAACCTAGAAAACGCATTATCAGTGCCATTTCTTCTCGAAGTTAGCCCAGCTGGGTGCCTGGGGAACAAAGGGGGAAAGAGAAAGATGGGTCACTCTGTCTCCCACCAGCGCTGGTATCAATCAGCGCGTGATCAGGGAAGCAGGACACTCCAGGGCCATGACGTACGGATGTGACTCACACCTTCCTTGCCTCAACCTTCATATCTCTCTCCCCCATCTCCAATGCAATCGGTTTTTGATAAATCCTGATTAAAAGAAGTAGGACAGACAACACTGTGAGGGCAAAAGAAGTCCCCAGAGGTCTGCAGGCAGGCTGTCTGAGGTGACAGAAACGTTAGAGGGATGGGAAAACTACAGCTTACCTCCCAACATCAAGTATCTTTGCAGGGAGGAGGGAAGAGGAAACTCACAGGCTAATTGTAGATAAGCCTCTCTCATCTCTGGGGATTCCTGCATTAATTGGCAATGAAGTGACCTCCATCTTCTTTGAGGGATGTCATCATCCTATAGTCCTTTGGTCCATAAGGTATCAAGAAACTCCCTCAAAGTTCAGGTCAGAGACAATGTCTTCATTTCCCATAGCCCCTGACAGCAGAGCTAAGCAGTTCACACAGGCATATGCTTCCCATGGAACAGCAGTCCAGCTCACTGTCAGAAGTCTCCCCCAAAGACACAATACGTCAATGCCACCTTCCTTCCTCTTTTACAAACCCCGCCAGCTACCCACAGAGATCCTGCGCCACCGGCAACAGCTGACAGGGAATGTGAAGGCAGACAAAGGGTGACGTGCCTAGGGCAGGAGGGAGTGTGCCTCCCCAATGCCGGTGGAGTGTCTTCACCCCCTCCTTGACTAAGGCTTCTTCGTGCTGCCTAAAAGGAAAATCAAAGACATGAACCCACCCACAAAATCGCCCTCTGTCTTCTGGTCCTGGCCAGCCTCTTCAGAAAGACTGCACAAGGTAGGCAACGCAGGGCCTGTGCGGGCACACGGCATGCACGAACAGTGCCTCCAACCCCACCCCGGCCCACTAGGGCACGAGAGAAACTGGGACAGGGGACCCCCTGTGGAGTCTTCAAGCCAGGTGAAGCTGCCAGAGTGATATGGTTGTTAGAATCAACATTTACCACTATTTCACTTTTATCATCTAGCACTGATTTATAACTTACCATGTCAGGCACTGTCCTATGTTCTCTAGGAGAACTGCCTTTAATCTTTGTAGCAACCCTAAAAGGTAAGTACTACATCAAGCCCCATTTTTCAGATGAAGAAACTGAAGTCTAGAGAGGTTAAGCAACTTGTCCAGCAATCCAGTTATCATGCGAGAGAACCAAGCCTCTTCACTAAACTGCTCTTCAAACTTCTTCCCGATAAACACAGCTATAGAAGCTGTATAGAAGAAAACACTGCATGTACACCACACCTGAGAGATAAATCTGCCCGCAGTGCACGAGTGGCAGGTCACTCATGTTCTCCGCTTCAGTGGCAGAGCCAGGGTAAGACAGACCAGCGGTAGGGAAAATCTGGCAGAAGTTCTGTCTTCAGACAAAAATTCCCAAACAGTAATGATCCACTGAGAAGGAGAGGCCAATTTTCCCTTGAGAAACAGCCAAGCTACAGCCCTTCCAGGATATCTGCTGCCCACCTGTTTCAACTCTTGGCTCAGTGCTCAAACACAGCCACAGGACAGAAAAAGCCTCCCGGACACACCAAGACACTCGCCCAAGGCAGGAGGAAAAAATGTAAGCAAGTGTCTGGCAGGACGGGCATGAAATGTGCTCCAACAGACTTTACAACAGCATGTAAAGGCTTCCTGGAAGCAAACTGCCTCCCTTTTCTAGGAAGGCTGACCATGTCCACTGCTGATGTCCACCCAGGGCCCTTCCAATAATGCAGGTTTGGTTCTGATGCCACAATGGGAAGCTTGAGTTAAGCAACTCCATCCTATCCCTAGAACCAAGCTGTTGCGTAAACCTGATTTTGACCTGCAGATTACCCTAATACAACAGAATTCAACCCTGGGCTTTCCAAGAAGTTGAGGTCACAGTTCTCTTTCCAGTTGGCCAAAATTCTTCCTAAACATACAGGAATGTGCAAACTCTGGGGCTTTCCTTCTCCCAGGAAGTCAGGGTATTACTGAAAGAGGAAGGCCTCAAAGCCTAGGCCTGGTGGTGTTTCTTGCAGTTCAGAACTACAAAAAATTGCCTAGAATTTAGTTTATTGCTCCCTTTTTTTCTTTCTCTCTTTTCAAAAAATCCATACAAAACCCAAATCATACCCACGTAGCCCAAGTGGTCTTAATTGCTTCACTCTCTGCTTACCCAGAGGAGCTGAGAAAAGATGCAGCCAGGTTCAGGCAAACCTCAGGATGGGAAAGTAAAACCCATCTGGACATTTCCTGCCCTTCATGCCTGGGGAGCTGACCATTAACGCCCAGTTTCATCCTCCCTCGATTACCAGGGTCAAGCAGTGGCTTAGACGGCATTTTCCTCCTCTTCTAACTGCCTGAGAGCAAACTTCACCTGCCTGATTATGCACTGCGGATGGGAGGCAGAGAAAGTCCACTTGTGTACAAGCCCCAGACAGGGAAAAGGCAAATGCATCCTCCACGTCCACGTGGAAAGCCAGGGGTCTGTGGGTCCGCCCTCACCCAGCCTAACTGCAAGGTGGGACCTTGCCAGTGGGGTCAGCGCTCAGGCCCGGTGCTCCACCTCAGAACTCAGCAGGGCTTGTTTCCAAAGCGGGGCTCCTTCCTAGGGCTCCCCTAGCCACACTCACGTTCCCAGACCGAGGCCTCGCGGAGGTCACTGCAGGTCTTAATGGGGAAGGGGACTGGAAAGAGATGTGGGGACAGGGCACTACTAGTACCACACGGGAGGCTAAGGATTGGCTCGGCCACCCGGTAGTTCACAAACGGGACAGGCCAACTCCCCATGTTGAGATAGGAGTTAGGAAGAGGAGAAAAAAGGAGAGAGAAAAGCGGAGAGGCGGGGAAACAACTACAGGCATGGGCAGAAGGAACAGGAAAGAAACTGAAGGGAAAAGAAACAGCGAGAACGCACGTAGACAAGAGGTGTCACAACTTCTCCAAGCAAGACCAAGTGGGACACATGCAAAGGCACAGCATGAAGACAGCGTCTACGGAGGAGCCTGCGGCGCCCGCGGCCCAGCAGCTACCACACCCCGGAGGCTCTCAGCAAGCAGCAGAGCAAGGGCTCCTGCTGCCGGCACCAGGAAGGGCTGACCTGAAGGAGGCAGGAGGATTTCCTTCTCCTAGGCTGGGGTGCGGCCAGGCCCGGGAGAGGAACAACGGTCCATCATCGCTGCCCCTGGTTTCTGGGTTTGCCACAGCAGTGACAGGCTAGCTGGGCTCTCAGGTCTGGCCCAGTGGGGGCCCTGGGGAGAGAGGGGGCCAACAGAGTCTGGTGAAGGAGAGAGGAAGTAACAAAGAGAATGGAATCCAGGAAGCTTCTAGAAGCTGGGTGAGTGCTGGTCTAGAGTGCTCACACCTCCAGGGCACAGGGAGGGAGAATGGGGGAGGTGGAGGGCACCCCACAGCAGGTGAGCTCATGAACGCTCGCTCGCTCCCTGCCGTGGCTGTGGTGTGTGGCTCCCAGCAGCCTCCCCTCAATTCCGGGACCTCTGCGCTGCTGACAATTTCATAGCTGCAGATCATAAAGACAAGCCAAGGCAGTCCTCTTTATGGGAGGCCACTCCTATGACTGCATGAGATTTACTGTCCTGAGTTAGGGGAATCAGCCTCCCTGGACATCTCTAGGTAGAAAGGATGTAGCTACTTTTTACCTGGAAAAGCCAAGAGCGCCCAGGCGGGAGGCTCACTCTCTGCCCCCAGCTGCCCACTGTCTGCATGGGCACATTCCCGGGGGCACGGGCGATGGAGGCTATAGGAAAAATGAGCACCTCTAGGTTACTTGAGAGAGAGTGAGCTTCAGGTGGCCCTAACCCTCTTTAAGAGACTTGATAGTCCCTAAAATGCCCACATTCCTTTAGTTTCCACCTGGAAGGCTGCTAGAGGAGGGTCAGCCCTGACGGGGCAGAGGGAGGGACGCGGTGCTGATCCCTGGGGGTTTTCTCCTCTCACCAGCTCCCTTCTGCCCCAGGGACACCTGCCCTCTCCCCCTGGGGAGGTCCTCCTGAGATCCTTTCCCTACAGCGTGACCCAAGGAAGTCAGCACGACTACTACAGGGATCTTAAAAGCAATTTGGACCCGAGGGTGAGGTCATATTTCAGTCCTGTGACAACCAAGAACAGGCCGCGAATGCAAGGGGCACAGGGAAGTGGTGACACTTCCCTGCTCTTGCCCTGGCAGGACTTCAGGTGACCTGACCCTGAGGAAGACCCGCTTTTGAGGGAAGGTGTGGGCCACACGTCAATGCTGCGCTCCTGGAGAGGCCCTAATGTCATGAAGAGCCCAAGAAGGCAGTGAGGGAGCAGCCACCCAGAAGAGCCTTTGGGGCGCTGGGGAGGCAGGAAGGGGGACACCATGTTTGAGACTGCTGGGAAAACAGGGCGGGGGGCTGTTCCTGGACACCAGGGGCCCCACGGTAGGCCCCAAGGGTGCAGGGATGCCAAGTTGATGTTGGGCATCTGGGTCCCTAGGGGCACATGCAGGGCCCTGGGCTTCTGGGGGATGCCTTAGGTGTGTTGGCAGCAGGCTGGCGAGGTGTCTGAGTGAGGGGACCTACAGGGGCTCTGGGGGGCGCTGGACATGGGAGGTGGGGGCCAGAAGCTGCAGCGAGGCGGGCGCCCGAGCAAGCATGGCCCGGTGAGGCAGCCGGAGCGGCAAGATGTGGGGAACCCAGAAGCCGTGGGGATCAAGGAGCGGCACTGCCACCCCACAGGGCGGTGAGGGGACATGGTTTGGATCCCCTGTCCAGGAAGCAATGGCCCTGCCGAAGCCCCGTCCGCCTGCCCGCCCCCGCCCGCCCAGCCGAGGAGCTCCCTTACCTATTGAGCTGAGGAGAGGCTTGTCTCGACAACACTGCCCAGATAGCTGAGATCAATCAGAAACAAAGCAGTTATCAACACCGGCCGGGGGCAACTGCCCACGCACACCCAGAGGGAAGCAGGGGGGGAGCACAGCGAGCACCGACAGGCGAGGCCAGAGAATGGGTGAGGGAGGAGAGGAGAGAGACGAGACCCAGACGCACGATGGGAGGAAGCAGATGAGCGGCTGCACAAGCACACACAGGGCTGCCACGACAGCTTCTGCACAGGCAGAGGCGGGCCTAGCTGGAGCTCTCCTGTGCCCGCCACCCGCGCCGCGCCCTTCTCCTCCCCAGCAGCCCGCGTGGGCTGAGGGTGGGAGGTGAGCTTGCACTTCCAGGTACCAGAGAGGGTGGGGGACGGGGGCAGGGGAGAGCACGGGGCTCCCTCCTCAGCCACCCCCATCCTGCCTACCACCAGGCCAGCCTGCTCTGGAACTCTCTGCTCCCCTCCACAGGCGGCTACATCAAGAAGAGAGACCAAAGGACGGAGCCAGAGAGAGAAAAAGAGAGAGAGAGAAGAAAGGGGCGAGGGGGGAGGGCATCCAGGGGCACTACAGAGACGTGGCAGGCTCTTCTGAGCAAGTCGGGCCAACTCAGAGACGATGGCGAAGGAAGGAAGACGGGCAGAAAGACTGACTGGAGAGGAGGGGGAGGGCAGGGCAGAAAGACGAAAGAAGAGGAGGCACAGACAGGTGTCCAGGCCCTGGTACCTGGAATACCAGCTGCTACAGTTTAGAGACTGCTCTCTCAGGCAGGCTGATCGCGGGAGATTGTCTGTCTGTCTGTCTCTCTGCAGCTTCCTACGAGGCACACAGGGGGTATGGGGGTGTGGCTCCAGCACACGGTCACAAGGCCTGACACTTTTCTCGGGGCCTCCAGGACGTACCACTCCAGGAGAGGCCGTGGAGGGGGCTGGAGTCCGGCGCTCACTAACGCTGCCGAGGGGCAGAGTTTGGACAGGAGGCGCTTGGCCTGGTGGTCCTGGGAAGTCAGGCTCTGGATGTGGTCCTACTTAGCGAGGAGCGGCCGGGAGGAAAAGGAGGCTAGACACACCACTGCCCAAAGCCAGGATCGCAGGGATGTGGAGAGCCCTCAATGCCAAGAGGGGCTGGGCGTCCCCTCAGAAGCCACTTGCTCTGATACTCCATGCCCCCTTTCTCCGGCGAGCCGCTCCCAGGAACACTGTGGGCCTCTGGGAGCTCTGGGCCGGGTGGAGAAGATCCCTCACACTTCTGGCAGGGTACCTGGGCAGGTAAGCCCCGCCACCCCGTGCCCACAGCCTGCCAATGCCGTGGCCGTGGCGGCCAGACTGCTGTCCCGAGGGGATGCTGCAGCATGTCCGAACAAGCCCTGTCGTTGGGTGGATGGACGGGTGTGGGCAGGGCGGCATGTGGGGAGGGAGGCTGATCAGATGCGGGTGGCAGGAGATGCTGCACACACTCACCCTGAAGTAGGTAATGTGGGTGGCGGGGGCTCCGGTCGGAGCAGTTCTTCCCCCATCCTTTGAGGGGAAGGTGTCTGTCCAAACACATCCAAGTTGTCCCCAGGCACGGCAGGCGCAGGGCCCGGTGGAGGGGAAGGGTAACCTGTGGCCAGAGTGGTGAAGCCCATGGCGGGCCGGTAGCTCGGGCTCCCGCTGCGGCTGCTCTGGGAAGGGGAGCCCGTGGACGGCGTGGACTTGCGGGAGAAGCTGACTGCAGCTGGCGGCTGCAGGGTGATCTCCGACATCTCCGCCTGCTGCAGGAGGCCTGGGCGAGGCCGGGCACGGGCAGCGAGCTCTGGGGAGCCGGTGCGGGAGCTGAGGGGGCTTTGGGTCAGAGGTGAGAGCCGGGAGGGCTGTAGCACCACTTGATGTAAACTAGGCTCGGCGCGCCTGGCCTGCCGAGGGCTGGGCCGGGGCCGGGGCTCATACCACCGGGTGTCCAGGCCAAATGTGCTGGGGCCACCCTGCCCTCCCGGCTCGGCCGGCTCGGGGTAAGGCAACACGGGTATGCCCATACCTTGGCTGGTATGTCTTAGCTGCCCTTGGCTCGCCAGAGGTTGCATAGGTCTGTCCTGCCACTTGGCGGCGGGGGGCACTGGGACAGGGCCCCTGCCAGGCGACTTGCCCACCCAGCCCTTGGGTGCCTCCAGGGACAGGATGCCCGGGTAGGCCGCGGGCATCTGCAGGGAGCTGGGGGGCAGTCCTCGGGGGAGGCAGGGCTTGGGCTGCAGACTCTCGGCGACATCACAGGGGTGCAGCTGGTGGGGGAACATCATGGCTGGGGCTTCCAGCCCCCCAAAGGGGAATTCTGGCCGGCCCCAGGGCTCAGGGGAGCGCCCTCCTGTAGGCGTCTGAGTCAAGGGCAGCGTGCTGTTGGAAGCGTTCTCTCCGTTCTCCTCAGGGATGGTGGGGTGGCCGAAGGGCCCCTCGCTGTGCAGGGGCGGGGATGACAGGACAGAGCTCAGGGGGCTGCCCACTTCTGGCACATAGAAGGGGGGTGGCTCGACCTCCCCAGGGCTGCTGCTGCTGAGGTACCCATAATACTGGCCGTGTTGGAAGGGCCGGGGAGCAGGGGGCCTGGCCTGGCCTGTGGCCTGGAGACGACCCTCCAGGCCGCTGGGACCCTCCAGCCCACGGGGCTGGAACCGAGGGCTGTATGCTGGTGGTGGCAGGTAGGACTCCTGGCTGGATGACAGAGGGGTCAGCTGGGACTTGAGGGCAGCCACAGACGTGGGCACCAGCGGGTCCTCATTCTCCTCGTCCGACTGGCGGAACTCCGGGTACATGTCCGTCTCTTCCGCGAAGGGGAAGCCCTCAATGTGCCTGCTCTTCATCGAGGGCTCCATCTCAGCAGGGTCCATCACAAAGCGGCCGTCGGGCCCCCTGCTGATGAGCTCAATGGGGGTGGTGGCCTCCGCCTCTGCCTCGGCCTTGGCCACGCTGTACTTCTTGCTGCTGATGGCTCTCTTGGTCTTCTTGTACAGTGACAGCTCCTTCTCCCGGGTGGGGCTCAGCATCCTCTTGGCTGCAGGCTGGCCTTGGTCGTCGGAGGACTCTGACGGGGCCCGGAGTGTCCGGATGCTCTCCGGGCTCACTTTGCCGGAGGACAAGCTGCGAGGAGAGAGAGCCAGGGGGCCATGAGGCGCAGGGGCATGCTGGCCTGGGGCTTCCCGTCCTTCTCCCAACAAACAACTAAGTCCTAAGAAGGTGATGCTGGAGAAAACCGGCTGCATCTCTTGCTGAGAGATACTTTGGCCAACTGTCCATTGTCTAGATGTGCCTCAGCCTTCTTTGCAATGAACACCTCTTGTGCTTTCACCCTGGCCTGCCCACGTTTGGCACCCCCACCCAAGCACGCCTGCAGCTTCATCCCCGGCTTGTGAGGGAAGCACAAGCTCATTTTAATACTGACTGAAGCAAGACATATTAAGAAGGCCTATCTGTTAGGAGGGAAACAAATTAGAGAACTACCTTCCAAGGCTAGAGAGGAGTGGATCACTTGCTCATTTGGATTGTTACTCTACCGCTCCCTCTCTCGGTGGGTCAGTTAACAGTCAACAACTTAGAAACTTGGAACTGGGGCTGGGCAAGGCGAACCATCCACCTGTGCCCGCCCTCTACCTCCTCCCCACATCCCACTGTACGGTTCTCCTAGGGTCAGAGACACTTACGGTGACTCCAGGCTCTTCCTGCAGTGAGTGATGGAGAGTGGAGGGTCTGGAAGAGAAGAGAAGAGGACAGAGCTCGCTGAGTCCTGAGCCGCCAGCAGCTCGGCCTCCTCCTGCCCAGGAGCAGGGCCACAGCAAGCGCTGAGGGAAGGAGCTGCCGTCACGTCGGGCATCTCTGGGCTTAGCTCAGAAGCCCGTGTCCACCCAGGCCCTGCCTTTGCGCTGGCTCCGGCCCCATCAGCCTCTCCCCACTACCCCTGCTTCCTTACTCCCTTTTTCAAATCAAGTCCCATTGGCAGCTCTACCCACAAGACCCCAACGTCCCTATTTCCAAGGGGAGTTCATGCGAAAAATGGTCCATCTCTCCTGATGGGGAGCATCCAAAACCAAGCCAGGTAGGGAAGGGAACCGACACCCACCTTTTTTGCGCTTGAGCTTACGCTTGCGCTGCTTGTTGACAAAGCAGGCGGCCAGGGTGCTGAACAGGATGGCAGCTGCCAGGAAGCAGATGGTAGCTACGATTCCAGCCAACACAGGCCGCGCCAGCCCGTCCGCGGTCAGGTCCGGCTGCGGGAAGATGTCTGCAGGGAAGGCAGAGAGCGCTTGAGTCCATCCCTCCCCTGGGCCGCCACCGGCCCTACCACACAGCCCTCAAGTATCCTGCCCTGCCTCTGTGGGACAGGCAGTACTGAGGCTCAGGCCCCACGGTCGGCTCTAACTGGGGAATCCTGCACGGCAACATGGCGAGGGAGAAGGGGAGGGTCTGCAGGAGCCGAGTAATCTTCGCATAGCTTCTAAAAAAGACAGACATCTATGCCTTACTTCAGCGATAATCTGTACTTGCTGGTGCTTGACATTTTGCAAAGCACTTCCATGCATGTTACTGGGCCTTCTCGCATTATCCCCGTGAAGTAGACAGAGCACACGTACTGTTCCCACTCGCTAAATGAAAAAGCTCTGACTTGCTTAGCTGGAGAGACTTGCTTATGCGGACACTGCCATCAGTGCCAAACCAGAACCCAGTTGTTCTAACTTCCAATCTGGGATTTTCTGCCTTCCACTATGCTGTCTCTACAAAATGAGAGCCCAGGTATGACAGCACCTTGAAGGTAAAATACTATAGCAGGGAGAGGGACTGTTACAATAGAATTCAGATCCACCCATCTTTTAACCCCTTACAGTACGGGCATGCAGCTTTCTACAGGGAGGATTAGCATACTCTGGTCATCTCAGGCACAGAAGAATGCTACCGCTGGCAGGGACAGCAGAGATAGGCCCAACTGTCTCTTCCTAGGTAAAGAACTGAGGTCCCCTTCGTGTCTGAATTCACGGAGCTCATTAATGATACAGCCAGGAATAGCCCTCGGCCTGTGTATTATATCCACAGGACAGTGACATCAGTAAGTGCCACTCCAGCTTCATCACAGGGAAAATCGATATATTGTTATATATTTGGCCAGAATTCATTGCCACATCAATAATAATAATGGATAAAAATAATTTACATTATGCTGTTTGGTTGAGTGGAAAATGAATGCTACAGTCTTTGGAAAGGGGAGACCTAAATACAGGGAATGTTGAGGTCGCTGCGTCCTCATTCACCCGTGTGGAATCGTCTGACTAGGCGTGTTTCCTTCCGGGAGCCGGGCACAAAGCTGCCGGGAACAGAACAGTCCACTGAGATGAGCCTGCAAAAGGCTCAAGTCTTCTACTCTGGCCTGGGCTGTTCCTCCACCTTTGAGTCTCTTCCTGGAGAGAAGCCAAGACAGAAGGACTCCGGTTCTGCTGCCTACAGGAGGACAGCCTTGTTTTTTAAAAAAGTCTGCTGACCCCTAATGGAAGAGGCAGAAATCACACTCCACTCCTGCCCCTGCGATCTCCTGCCACTCCGGCCCTCCCCTCCCTGCAGGCTGCCCCCAGCGGTGCCTTCCTAATGCTGTGAGTGCCGCTGCACGGGCTCCTTGGCCAAGATCCTTGCCACCGGTCCCGGGTCCCGGAGGGGGGGTTCTGGGCTGGCAGCGCCTAAGGAGGTGGCGCCGTTGCCTGCCTGCTCTTCCCATAGCAAGGACACTCCTTCACTCGGGGAGGGGCCCTGCTACATTTCAGGAACTGTAGCTGGAGAGATGTGTAGCAATGGGACCAGGGCCAAGAGAAAGGAAGATAAATGGAGAAAATGCTAGGGAGTTGGCTTTATTTAGCCTGAAAAGATCTAGGGAGAGGAAGGAAGGGAGGCAAACAACAACAAACAACAATTTTCCAAATAAAACCCATGTAATTATAAAGAAGTCTGTAACAGGCATTGAATAAATGCTTGACCTGTTGTTCCTTTCCACTGATTCACGGCCCCACTCGCATTCCAGAGTATAGCACTAGAAGAAACCAAGAATGCAAAGCAAGAAGCACTTAAATCAAGTCCTTTTTGATCATTGTAAGATTAGTTGAATTTCTCTATGTGGCTATCTTACAGGTGTGTCAGAAACCTAAGTTGGATAAAATCCCACGCATCAGGGAAGCAAGGATCTGGCGGGCTTAAGGAATGCCGTGACTCACACGGTTTCCAATCCAGCCTCTCCTCTTCTATTAGCTGTTTAGCAAAGAGACTCCCATGCGGCTCTGGGGCTCACATCCTTGTGGTTGTAAGAGAAGCCCCGACCCCAAAGTACCTGTGCTGGAGACGCCGGCGATGTTGCTGGGCTCGCTGATCAGATCCTGCATGACGGCCAGAACCCGGAACTCGTACCACGTGTCCTACAGCCCCAGGGACAACACCTCGTCAGCAGAGGGACCTGAGACAATCACTGCCCCTCCACCTCTGGTCCTGCACATGGCCTTGCACGGAAAGGGGAGCCCAACGCACTAAGCACTGCTCAGTGTCTGACGGTAAGTGACTGGTAGCAGTGGCCAATGCTGTGTGTAAACACTCGCACCGTGGCTGGTTTCAAGCTGAGAATGTGAGATCACTGAGAGAGGTGGGAAGAGATACGCACAACGGGCTCTCAAGGGCCACCATGAACCAACTGCAGCATGCCACTAAATGAGTGCCCAGGGAAGGAAGGGAGAAAGAGAGATGAGATCGTCCCTGTCCATGAAGCAAGCTGCTTCCTCTCCCCAGCCAGAGAGAGATCCAAGTTTAAAGAGGATCAGCTGGAAAAACAGATAATGCATCTTCCTCCAGGGGTTCTAAATTGTTAAAAGAGGGGTCCTTTTCCTGGGCAAACCTACAGGACAATCCTTCTGGGACTTGTCGTGTCCCACCCAGGTGAAACTCAGCAGGGAGCTGAGGTCAGTGATCTGTCTGTCCATGCTGGCCTCTCTCCCTTCCCTGCCCCGCATGAGTCAGAGCTTGAGGAAAATCCTCAATGCAGCACAAGTCCCCACGGCCACCAAGCTGGCCCTGAATCTGTGGGACCTCTGCAGCCATGATCTGAGGAGTCCAAGCCTCAATAGCAGACCTGGAGAACCCAGGAACGGTGGTGAGGAGGTGTAGCATGCAGCTTGACCTCCTAACCTGAGCAGGTCACTCAAAGCTTTCAGTGGCTCTAGAGTCATGTCACTTCCACAATTTGGGAAGAAGCAGCAAGGAAAAGCAAAGCCCTCACCTGTGACAGATCCTTGGCAAAGAACTCTCCATCGGTGCCCGGGATGGCATCGTCAAGCATCTCCCAGCGCTCGCCGACGCGGAACTCCATGATGTAGCGGTCGATGGGAAAGCTGTGGTTGGCAGGCGGGAGCCAGGACAGGAGCACACCCTGCTGAGTCCGGTTAGCTATGAGGCACCTCGGTGGGGTGACCAGCACCAGGGGTTCTGGAGTTGTAATAGGGAATGCTGCGGCAGGAAGAGGGAGAACGGAGATGGCATCAGAGCGCCGAGGTCACCATGGACCCCACGCTCCCGTGCACATCATTTCCGGGACAAGAGGGGAGGGAGGTCAGGGCCAGTGGGGCCAGAGTTTCACAATTCTGCATTCAAGGTTCTGCTAAAGAACATGCACGAGGGAGTCATGAACCTCAAAAGGGAGGAAATGGGAAAGAGGGAAGAAGGAAGAATGCAAGGGAATTAAAGTCCCTTTTGTGCCCTTCCAAGGAGCTGGGCGTATCTTCTCACAGCGCCCTGGTCGCTCTCAATTCCCTTCCTGGTCTGGGGGGACAAAATGAGGCCCAGCAGAGGCTCTGAGAGCGGGGGTGGGCATTCCACCCTGCAGCCCACCTTGGTGGCTGTTCAGGAGAGGATTAGGGGAACGGGCGGGGTCGTGCAGCCCACTCCATCTGCGAAGAGCCTATTCCCAGTGGCCCTCCCTCCCACCTCAGGACAGCAGATGCAACCGTGCTAGGCAGGGAGAAGTGAGCAACTGGGTCCAGGAAGGAAGAGCTGCCATGTCCTAGATGACTCCACAGCTAGAGTCAGCCGCATGCCTGCCACCACACAGGGCTGGGGCCAAAGGAAAGGGTCTGCAGGCAGGGCCCAGGAGGAAGGGGTCCCAATCTCCCCTGCAAAGCCACAGAAGTTGCAAACATGTGGCCTCACAAGGAAGAATACAACTCTAAGCCTCCTTCCATCTAAAAACACAACAGGAATCTGGCCAAAAGTGTTCTGAGACTGGACAAAGCCCACAGAAGAATAGAAGTCCATACTGAGAGATCAATGACACGATTATGTGAAGCACTTAGCAAGGTGCCGGCATGCAGCAGACCACACATGTTCGCTGCTTGGGCCACCGCTCTTACCACCTCTCCCCCCAGTTCCTCCGGGAAACAGCCTCCAGACAGCCCGGGCCCTGGGCCCTCACCTAAAGTGTTCACAGTGACCACCTCGCTGAAGGCGCTGGTCCCCAGCTTGTTCTGGGCCAGGACGCTAAACTGGTATGCTGTCTCAGGCTCCAGGCTGTCCACCAGCAACCAGCTGGGTCCCGGCGGCACTGGCAAGGACAGCCAGTCATGGGGCCCAAACTGTGCCCGCTTCATCCTGGCCAAAACAAAGAGAGAGGGCAGAGAACAAGGGGTCGGGTGGGTTACACTGGAGAGAAGAGGGTGCACGCAAGGTCCTCACAGAGAAGGCAGTGGGCGGGCCTGGCACTCCCAGGTTCAAGGGCAGGAAGAGGGCATGACCGAGGGGGGAGGCCTGCCCGGCTGTGGCTGCGCCAATCCTCATGATACCGGTCGCCAGCCATGGCTGGTACCTCCTCCTCTGAAAGGGCCCTTAGGTGTGAGTCATGCTCACAACTTGTCATGTTACCAGTCGCACTGTGGGAGAATCCCACCCTGGGTATAACCCCAAGAGTGGGCTCTGCCTTGGGAGAGCAAGAACACTAGAAAGTGTGGAGGCACAGCTCAGCAATGGTAGGACTAAGGAAGGAACCCAAGTGACTTGGCTGCCATCCTCCCAGGGACAGTCAAAAGTGGGACCCAGCGTAACCCACAGGGCTCCCTCAGTCCTGTCCGATTTGGATCATCTGAGGACATCCAGGGCATATGACAAAACGTCCAGGGTCTCCCCACAGTGGGACAAGGATCCCTAAGGCCTTCAGAGTTAGGAATCACAATGCAGGGCCAGATCAGAGCACACATGGAGGGCACTGAAACCAGGGGTGAGGGTTTTCCCTGGCTCTACCCGCCCCCCGCCAGCTCCCAACAAGCAATACAGAGGCTGGTGGCAATGCAGTGCCATCAGTCACCGCAGGGGGGAGACATTGTCCCGTAGGAGTGTCCTCTGCTGCAGCCCTGAGCTGTAACTCAGTGGATGCCCACCAGGCTCCCCTCTAGGTATAAGGCTGCTACCATGTATGCCCAGGAGGGTGAGCTGAGGCAGCACAAAGCACAGCAGAAAGAAGCTAGTGCCAAATGCCTGAGTCAGTACACGGGGAGTTAGAGGCATTCAGAAAGAAAGGCGGGAAGGAGACCTCCCCCAGCCCTGGCACCCGCCCTTCCCCGCCAGGGCACTAAAGCAGAGAGCCGCACGTGATGGAGCGATGCAGATGAGCAGCAGCGCGGGGCAAGCCACAAGCAGCAGGGGAGCCCCTTGTCTACGCCAGACCTTCCACTTGGGCATCCCCAAAGATGGCTCGGCCGTGCCAAACACCCCTCCCCTGGCCATGCAGCCGCCTGGCAGCACCGCGATCTGCAGCAGGCACTGGGCAGGCTTGTGAGGAGTCCCCCCAACCCTGCTGCGGGAGGAATAAGGACAAAGGGGTGACAGAGTGTTCTGGTTACAACTCCCACCCTGCAGGTGTGTTCACCTGTCCAGAACTCAAGATGCCCAGGAAATTGGCACCAAACCACCAGGACGGGCGATAAGGAGGTTCCCTTCTCAACTTCCCTTGCTGTTGAGAGTGTATCGAGCGTCTCCTGAATCCCCGAGTTCCCCTCTGGAGTCTCATTTTTCCTCCTCCCCAGGCTCTGGCTGGGCCTGACTAGAAGCACAAGCCCAGGGGAGACAGGCCTGAAGGAGGCGGTGAGGAGGCTCGTCCTCCCCGCCCAAGGGTGTCACCCACGAGGCAGGTGGCCCCAGTTCTTGGTTTGGGACAGGAGTGGGGGGAGAGAGCAGCCCCGGGGTGATGGAGAAGGTCAGCTGGGCCTCTCTTTCCTCCTTTCCTGGTCCTCCTATCTTCACCCTGATTCATGCATTTTTGAGATTTCTATGTTCCCTAAGGCTTGGGGACACTGCTCCTGGCTACATTCACAACAGAGGAGTAAAAGCAAGAGAGAAACACAGTCTTAGAAAGAAAGTGCCACTGCTGAACACAGCCAGGAAGGGGAGCATTACTTCTCCACTCGGGGTTCTGGTACCCCTGGGGAAGGGACAGAACGCAAATTAGACTCTACCCTTCAGGTTGGGCTATTCCACAAAGCTCTCGTGGATTAGGAGTCTCTCCCAGACTCCAGAGGAACCCAGAGGAATGAAGTAGGACATGAAACAGGGAGCAGGGGACCAGCCAGGAGGGGCAGCAGAGAGTCCTGGACGATTCGGGCCACGGCCTAGATGGGCACCCCAACCCCTAGGACTGGGGACACAGCCCTGCCCAGAGGCCCTTACAGACCGCAGGCAACCGTTGCCCACAAGAACTGGTCACTGCCTCAGCCCGTCTCGCTGTCTGCAGGTCTGGCAAGAGAGGAGCCACCTCCCCCGCCCTCCCCCCACGCGGGACCACCTGCCGTCGGGCCGGGGAGGGAGGAAGCAGAGAGCAAAGCGTGCGGGGGTGACTCACAGAGGTCCGTACCAAACTGAGAATGTCTGCTCATATCCTCCATCATAGCCGGGTTCCCAGGACACATTGGCAGTTGTCATGGAGACCTGGACCCGGACACTGCCCGGGGCATGGGGGCTGGTGCCTGTAAGCCAAGCGAAGACCTCTCAGACTGAGGAGAACTGGGCCTGTGATTATGGGGGCCCACAGTCTCACTGCAGGGAGCCTCGGTGGCAGCAACATGCAATACTGCAAGTGACATTACTGGGGACCAGGGGATGGTCTTAGTGCTGGCTCCCCGACCCTACTGTTTAGCGGGGTTGGAGAGGGAAACCCACTCCACTGTGCAGTCTGCTGTGACTAGATCTCATGAACATCAGGAATGGGGGCCAAAGGAAAACCAGAACGCTCCTCATCCCAGACCCAAATCCTGTGTTCCTCGGACAAGTCAGAAACACTGTCCCCTAAAGTCCCAGGGAAAACCAAAAAGTCCCCTCTCCTGCAAAGCTCTCTGGCCTGACGAGTCAGCCACATTCCACCTGAACCCCAGCGTGAGAGGCAGCACGACACAGCAGGTAAGAACTTCAACTGGGGTTTGAGTTCTGGGCCCAGCACTTACAAGAGACGTGACCCAGGGAAGGGGTTCCAGCCAGGCCAGCCTCGGTTTCAACGTGCATAAATGGGGGAAATGCCAGCGCCCACCTCCTGAACTATGAATGGTTAGGCCTGCAGACCCTGGGTAGGTACAGAGCCTAAAACTTCCGGGAACAGCTCAAAAGTGTTGGCTGTGGTTACAATCATAGCTGTCAGGACTGAGAGGGACAGACTTCAAGGGCAGGCAAGGTCCTGGGGACACCTACCTCAGGTCATCAAAAATGGGAGCACCAGGGAGAGACGTCCCCCCACCCAGCCCCAGGCCCCAGGTCACAGCTGGGCGTCCCCATCCAAGATGCCACATGGCCCACTCCTCTGCATCCCAGCCTGTCCAGCTGGCTCCCTGGCTCTTCAGTTGGGCGTGTCCACAGTCACTGCCAGCTACACAGCTGCCTCTTTTCTGCATCCGAAGGGGTGCTGGGAACATTCTGCCCATCCCCATCAGGAGAAGACCTCCCCAAGGATAAGAGCTTCCCTTACAGAGCCCACACAGGGCGAGGGCTGCCCCTGTTGGACTCTGGGCTCAGGGGCTGAGCTGACTTCAGAAAGACATCACGGAGTACAATCACCATGGGACGCCCCCAGCACCGAGCACCCAGACCCCTGCCGGCCACATACCGATGACGGTGAGGTGGGTGCTGGCAGTGATGCTTGTGACCACATTGGTGGCAACACATTCCCACTCCCCGTGGTCCTCCTTACTCAGGGCGCGGAACTGGAGACTCCCACTGGGCAGGGCGTTGTGCTTGCTTCTGCTGGGCTTCCCTACCTTGGCAAACAAGGGGGCAGGGACAGAAACGGAGGTGAGGAGAGACACCACCGAACCTCGATGCTGCCCCTGCTCCAGAGAGCCCACTGCTCTAGGAAGTTGCCTCGCTGCTCGGTGCAGACCCAGAACAGAACCAGCCACGGGGTCCCTGCCACCTCCCGAACGGCCCCAGGAACTTCAGAGCCCAGGTACCTTTCTCCACGTGATGACAGGGAAGGGGTCCCCTGCGGCTGCACAGGGGATGAGCAGCTCCCGGCCAGCTTCCTGCCTGTACTCCCAGCCTGGTAGCACCGTAAAATACGGGGGGTCCTGGGAGGAGGGCACAGGCACACACATGAAGTCGGGTGTTCGGGTACGCGTGAGTGTGCAGGTCGCTGACTGCCCTGGGGCCTTACCTTCAGGACAAGCCGTGCAGGAGCAGACTGGCCCATGGTCCCCAAGGTGTTGTAAGGCACACAGGTGTAAGTGCCAAGAGCCTCCTCTGTGGCCTCCTCAATTCGAATGGAGCCATCTTCCATCAAGGTCCAACCTAGGTTCTGCCAGACAGACAACAGCGCAGGGAGCGTGGTCAGGGCGCGGGCACTCTGTCCCAGCTCCCCCTCCAGGCTGGATCTGAGCTACGCAGACAACATCAGACCGAGCCCCAGCTATAGCTGGTGTAGGCATCGTCCAGCATCCCAGGAGAACAGCAAAGCTCCTGCCGGACTACAGACCCCTACGGAAGCAGCTCTTTGTCTTCCCAGAGATTCTGGAGGGGGCAGGAAAGTCCTGGCAGAAAACCAGGCCCCAGAGGTAGCATCTCGGAGTCAGGAGGGGCCTCTCATTCTGAACCCCAGCATGCGTCTCTCTAGCACCTTCTCGACCTGCAGGGGACGGCCGTCTTTGTTCCACTTGACCACGGTGGCCGGCGGCTCTGCATCCACAGGGCAGCGGATATAGCCATGGATCCCCACGGGCACATAAATGACAGGGGGCATGTTGAGGACGCGGGCAGGGTCTGTAGAGAGTTAGCGTGGGTAGGGGACAAGACAGACAGAGGGGCACCAAGTGAGCAGTCCAGGCGGGGGCAAGCCCACCCACAAGCCCGGACGGGCAGGGCTGCTGTTCCCAGCGCCTGGAGGCACCCAAAGGCGCACTCCAGCCTGCCCCGTCCACAGTGCTCCTTAAATGCTTCACCCGTCAGGCAAGGACTCGCCACATCCATCGTCCTTAGCCCCTAGACTCTGAGCACCAAAGCCAGCACGTGCCCTTTCCCAACCACTCCTTATCCTGAAGGCTTTCTTGGTTCTACATATAAGGCCACCACGGTTGTAACCACAGGAGGGTGTTCCTCCTCCTCTCCATTCTGCTGTTTGTCCAGTCTCCCTAGGCTTTGGTTTCCCCATCTGATTCCGCGGTTGAAACGCAGAATCAACCCTGCCCACAGGACAGATGAAAGGCTCTCGGGAGAGCGGCGAGAGGGCCCCGCTCATCCTGCCACACAGCCTGAGTCACCTCCTCTCGATTCTCCCCAACTTCCCCTGAGGGCCATGGAGGAGAAGGACACAGAACTAAGGCGGCAGTGAGGATGAATGAGCTGGTATCTGTTAAGCCTTCCGAGCTCTTCGGAGAACAGCATTACATAAATACCAGGCCTGGTTATATATTTAGACATAGCTTCCTACTTTTGTGTGGTAGAGTTTTTTTTTTCTCCTCCAAGGTTTTCAAAGGGTTTATGAATGGGAAATACTCTGAACACTGCTTTTTAGCAGAAATAAAGATCCTCGTCTCACCCACCTGTAAATCTCAACCCCCTGGCTTTTCTTTGAAGGCAGGAAGGGGGTAAAAAAGGACAAGGAGGAGTGGGCGGTGCTGGCGCCGGGAGAGACGGGGAGACCAGCGCACACCTCCCGACAGACAGACGCCGCAGGTGCGAGGCTGGGGCCTCATCCCAGCCGGGCTCGGCACCCTGAGGACCACCTCCCAACAGCTCCCTCCACGGCCACCTTCCTGCCCAGGTGGCACAACCGGCAGCCCACCCTGGCGGATGGGATGCTCCAAGGGGCAAGACTCCCTTCCCTTCAGTTCTCGCCGCTCCAGCCTGACTTGGGGGACGTCCCAATTCACTCACGAGCAACTCCTCGACTCCTCTCTCACTGTGGTCTGGTGGGCCAGACCTGTGGCCCTGAGCCTCACGGCCTCACTGCACGCTAAATGTCCTTTTACTTCGTTGACAGTGGAAACGACGGGCTCCATCGTGATGAGAAAACGATGAGAATGTGAGGTTGGGGGCCCGCGGGGCGCAGGAGTTCCCTCTCAGCCCCACCGCCATGACCACGCCATGGCGGACATGTGCAAACACCCAGCCCTAGGCAGCCGTCAGACGAGCTCCGCCTCTGGGGCCACCAGCTATTTCTCTATTTGTCCTCAGCTCCTATGCTGACCCCCAGCCATGTCTCCAGACTCTGCCACTTCTCACCCGTGCCCCTCTGGGTGTGAGCAATCCTCCCACACCAGCCCTGAATGACGGAGAGCGTCACCTACAGCAACAGCGTGGGGCCTCTGTTGCCTGAATGACAGGGCCATCCGAAAATCAAAAGGAAGACATTAATCTTCATTACTCATCCTTCTCTCTCACACATACGCTCAGCTTGCCAGGGGGTGGGAGAGCGACTGGCCTTCCCAGCACTGAAGATTAGCAAACAGAATTATTGTGCTCAACAAAAGCCCACGACTGCTCTGGGTGAGGAGCAGCTCATTCATCTGCATCTCTGGCAACTCCAGGGAAGGGCGTCCAGGAAGCAGGCATGACAGCTCGATCGAGACACCCCCGAAGAGGGCCCTCTTGTCCTTGCTGGCCACGGTCACGTCCATGGTAGGGAACGGCAGAAGGCATGGCTGGCGGGAAACCTAACCCTGCACTGGCTCCAGGCTGCGCTCCCTCAGTCACCCGAGAAAAGAGCAACCGCTCAAGGTACAGAGGTGCTGGCCAGCGTCCAGCCCAAGGATAATGTGCAGAACAACTGCCCAGAGGGCCTGCTTCTCCTCGAGCCCAATCTAAGCGCAGCTGCTGAGGTGAACTGGCTGGCACACACAGCGATGCCTGGCTGCAGAACACACCAGCAAGTGCCGGGCCACCCTCCTGTCCAGCGGGGCCTCGGCCTCCTCTCAAGCTGCCCCTTTCTCCTCCTCATCCTTCCTCCACCCACATTCCCCTGAATGGTGCTTGGTGTCTGCTGCCCTCCAGCCTGCAGTCTGGCTAACGGGCCTGAACCTTCTGGAGCCCCCACCAATCAGGCTCTCCCGCACCCCTACTCACACTGCACCGTCAGGTAGGCTGAGGCAGAGGGGGAGCGCCCCAGACTGTTGCTAGGGACGCAGGTGTACTTCCCTGCGTCCTCTGGCTTCACCCGGAAGATGATCAGGGTTCCATCGATCAGGATCCGCACCCGCAGCTTCAGGTCGCTGCAAAGCCAGCAAGGAGACGTGGGGAGAGGTGTTGGCAGGTGGGAGAAGGGGGTCCTGCCGTAAACACCAGAGCAAGGTGGCAACGGGTCACCTCCACCTCCCCTAGACCCTGGGCCCCCTGGCATTTCCAGGGCCCCTCTCTCAAAGCCCCTCCATGCAGACTCTAGCCTTAGCATGTGGGACACAGACTGGACCACCCGCCTCTCCAAGCTTCCAGAGCCCAGCGGCACCTGTACAGGCACAGTGTCTGCTCAGAGGCCTTGCCCCCCAGAGACTGGGTAGGGACCTCAGTGAGAGGGTCCGAGCCGGTGCTCACTTCTGGAAGTAGACGTTCTCGTCCTGCCAGTACCAGGTGTAGGTGAGGTTGCCGGGATACGCCTCTGCCCGGCAGGTGAGCAGAGCATCCTGGGATATGTTGACGGTGATGTTCTCAGGAGGGGAAACAATGAAAGGCGGCCCTGGGGAGACAAGGAACAGACATCACCTCACCTGATGGGGGAGGGCAACAGCACCAGCCTCCGTGGAAACTCTGAGTGCCCCAGGAAGGGGCGCTGGGGACAGCACAACCCAGGCAATTGGCACGGAGACGCTTCCACATGCTGTCTCACGGCACCATCTCCACCACACCTGCCACCTGCACCCACGGTCGCCCAGACCAGCCATCTCTCTCACATACACACACAACCCTTCCTGCCCTTGCTTCTCCCAGCAGAGCCTGAGCCAGAGACACACAGGGGGGACAAAAGCCACTCATTTAAAATGTGGAGCAAGGAACGATCTCGCCTTTGAAGGAGTCAGAGCCTTGTGCCTCCCACCAGCTGGAAGTCAGGAGGGCAGCTGGGGGTGCAGAGGCAGGACAGTGGGTGCAATCCCTGCAGTCCCTGCGCTGGCTGCCCAGACAGAGGCACTAGCTGCAGCCTCCTGAGGGAGGGGCAGCTTCCATCCAGGCTGCGGGGACCTCTGACCTGGCTGTGGCTCCTCACTCAGAGCAGGAGGCAGGAGGAGCATGTGCCACTGCCAACCCTCCGCTGCGTTCCTCCCGCAGGCAGGGGTGAGCAGGCGGAGCAGGGGATGGGCTCCGCACAGACCCCTCAACTCAGATGCTGCCCCATCCAGGGCAGTGCCCGGCCCCTCCTTAGGGACTCTGGGGCTCCAGGCAGAACAGACTGGCATCTCCTGGTGCTGACTGCACAGACCTCAGCTCTGCCAAATGCCCTTAGTGTTATTTAACCGTCTGGGGCTTGGATTGAATTCCTGTATTTATTGATGCCATCACTAATGGATAGATGACCGGAGGGAGGTCTCCCCTCCTGGGGAGATGGAAGCATAGCAGTGATGCTATCTGGACAGAGGGAGAAACCAGAAACCCGGGCAGCACAGTGCCTCCCTGCCACACTGCGTGGTGCCTGGCCACAGCCTCTGGGCCCAGCCCTTCTGCAGGCAGGCCTGTGAGGGGAGGCACGTGGCACACAGGAGCCCCACACAGCTCCTCACCGGCTGCATCTCCACCCCAGCCCCCGCTGTGCCAAGTGTGCCCTGGGGAAGCGCCCTCCATAGCTCACCTGGGCCGATGTCCCATGAGAGAGCCCAAGGAAATATCCCTACCTTGGACAAGCAGGTGGGTTGTGTGGACAGCCTCCCCCTGGATGCTGTACGCTCGACAGGTGTAGGCGCCTCTGTCCTCCCGACTGACTGATGTCACCGTCAGGCTGCCGTCACTCACCTGGGGGTCAAGGACAGGTGGAGCTCAGCACCCACCCTTGGGCCCCACCAGCGCTCGGAGATGCTGAAGTGCGGATGGCCCCAGGGACACATGCACTTGGGGATACAGAGGGCAGATGCCTCCTTGCCGATCACCCTCTAACGATACAGACAGGATGCCTGCAGCCACGCTGAGCTGTTGGCTTTCCACCTCCTCTGTGCCTGCGCACACAGTGTCAGTGGCCAGCTGCAGTGGGAGGTCGCCTTGGAGGGGAGGGAGGTGGGGAAGAGCAACTGCTGTGGCCCCAGCCTAGCACCACACTCACCTGGTACTTCCCACTAGCACCGAGGAGCGTCCCCTCCTTGAGCCAGGTGACGATGGGCTTGGGGTTCCCAAAAGCTGTGCAGGTCATGGTAATACTGCCACCCTCCTTGGCCTCGATGTACTGGGGGGGTGTTTCTGTAAAGGTGGGAGGGGCTGCAAAGGACACCATGACAGTGAAGGATGGAATCAGCCAGGGGGCTGCCCTGCAGGCAGTGCCCGCCCTGTGCGCGATCCTCAGTGTGGCTCCATGGGTGCAAGGAGGAACCAGCAAGGGCGAGGAGTAAACTCTGCCCCGAGTGTTATGAGGGAGGGAGACCTGCAACCAGACTCAGCCTGGCCGGGTCCAAATTTTACACTGTTTCCACCATACTTAGTGCATCCTCAGTAAACTAGTGTTAATCGAGCATCTACTACAGAAAAGCCACTGTGCTTGCCGCTGCAGACATGACGTCAATGAGACAGCTCTCTAGTGGCTCTTCCAGAACTCGTGTTTGCCATCAGCTCCCCAGACTATCTTATCGCCCTTCAGCCCTTCTCCTCAGGATTATTCCTCATACACAGGAGCCCCTATTTCCTGAACCCCAGCTCCGCCAGGTCCCCACATTTCCGGGACATTTGCCATCTGAGCCCTGTCTGGGCCTAACACAGATCACAGGCCAAGGCTACAAGGAGTCTTACTTTTCCCAGATTCTGCCAAGAAAATCATCCACCTTCCTCCCTCTCTGGCTCCCGTGGGTGAAAGTGGACAGCCCACTCTGCAGACTCCTCCCTTCTCAATTCCCCTCTGCCTGTGCCAGGTTATCTTCCCCCTGCATTGGAGATTTGATTAAAACTCCATCCTGTTTGGATAATCGGCTTTGAAGAGACTCATTTGCCTGAGCTGCTTGTAGA
This sequence comes from Avahi laniger, assembly GCA_963575035.1. Classification (NCBI taxonomy): domain Eukaryota; kingdom Metazoa; phylum Chordata; class Mammalia; order Primates; family Indriidae; genus Avahi; species Avahi laniger. Next base: position 51,645 of record CAUYSK010101055.1, read on the forward strand.
AGCAATCCGGTCAACCTTAACCCCTTGGACCATCAGTCCCACCCTCTTCCAGGTCTTCCAAAATGGCAAGGAGGCCCCCATTCCTGAATGCCAGCCCAGAGGTCCAGGGCAAAGCTCAGAATCCAAGTTCAAGCACTAGCCTCCCACTCGTCGTAATCTTGGGGAGCTCATTCAGCCTCTCTGGGCTTCATCTAAATCATCTCCGCTCCAGAATTGATGTAAGCAATAAATACTTGTGAAAAGTATCTTGTAAAATGTTGGTTATCTTGCCATTACTACCTCCATCACAATCATCTCCCCACCAGCCGCATTAGTGAGGAGCTCTGGGAGGCATCTCCTCTCCCCCACAACCCTGCCGTGAGAACTAGGCAGAGTGCTCTAGGCCCACATTCTCTCTTCCACTGAGCTTCAGCCATGCTGGCCTTCCTTGTCTTCCTCCTTCCTTGCCAAGATCTTCCACCCTCAGGGCCTTTGCATTTGCTGTTCTTCCTGCCTGGAACTCTGTACTTGCATCTCCTTTGGTTCATGCAAGTCTTTGCGACAACACTGCTTGGTCAGCCCATCCATACGAGAGCATATTCCAGCATTCTCTACTTCCTCACACTGTTCTGTTTTCTTCCCTCTCTCTCTCTCACTCACTCACGCACCCTTCCTACCCACCCTTCTCCCAGCAAAGCCCAAGCCAGAGACACACAGGAGGCACACAGGACCCTCTTTTTAAATCCGGAGCAAGGAATGATGTTGTCTCTGGAGGAGTCAGAGCCCTGTGCTGTTCACCAGGCAGAAGTCAGGAGGGCAGCCGGGGACACGGAGGCAGGGCAGTGGGCAGAGGGTGCAGTCCTCGCAGTCCCTGGCACTGGAAAATATGTATTTGTTTGCTTGCGTCTTATTTACCTGTCCACTTTATTACAACGGTGGCTCCTTGAGAGCAGACCCCTTTTGTGTAGCACCCCTGTGTGCCCAGCCGTCAGCACAGTTCCTAGATGCAGCAGGGTGCTCTACAAACGTTTGTCCAGTGAACAAACGAATGACACAAATAAATGAATGAAGGGTACACACATATGCACACCCGTAGGCCAACGCAAATGCCAACACGTACAACTTCTTAAGAGCATGACCACTTTCATCTACAACCTTCAAAAGCCACAGCTCAGTGTGGGCACACGGGGCACGTAGAGAGTGACCGTTGAAGGAATTAAGCAACACACTTCATCACACACAAAAACACAGATAACACACATTCTCAAGAAAATCAATTCTCATCCAATATCTAAGAACATACTAAAAATAATGATAAAAAGTCCTTCCACGTCCTTGTACCCAGATCCTAGAATCCCAGCTTGTGGGCCTCTCTTCCCCAGGCAGTGTGTGCACATCTCCAAGAAAGCCCTCCTCGCCCGGCCTGTCCCCCGAAATACAGTTAACACAGCCACGGCCCGATTACCTCTGGTGTCGAGCTTAAAAGAAAAGATAATAAATTAAATTTACATCCTGAAGTGACAAATTACTTACTAATTACATAATTACTTTATTATTTAGGTGCTAATCAGGAAAGTACTTTGAACAATTTCGAGTTTTCAGGAAAATAATGGTTTGACTTGCAATTATTTACTGAATTAGATGTTAGCTTGCCAGCTGCACTTCCAGGCTTAATTCTTTTTCACGAGTGCCCTATAATTAATAGTGCAGGTTAGAAGCAGGCCGGCCTCCCCTCCACGCAATTCACCAGCCTAAAGCAAGCCTTGGCTTGGGCTTTTGGGGTATTTTATATGTGATAAAGAAATAATTGGGTTTGTTTACATCCAACTGGTCTTCAAAGAAAACACAGAAGGAGAATGAGTCAATTTGTAATTCTAATTTTTCACTGGACTTTCACATTCCAAAGGTGATCCCTGTCTGAAAATGCCAACATTAAACATTCTAGTTTGGAAGCGATGGAATGCCGGTGCTCGGATTCTCTCCTTCAATGATGGAAATGTTTGTGCAGAAAGGAATCTCAGAACTTGGGCAGAAGGGAAAGCAGCAGAGAGACTTCTCTTTTATCGTAGGAGGGTCTGTTCTGCTCTACCTGTTAGCAAGTAGGCTTCTCGATTAGGCAAAACTCGCTCTATCATCAGCCCGGTTCTCCTGCGTTCTCCAGCCTGCAGCAGGCGGTGTACCCCGCCCAGCTCTTGCGCCCAGCATTTCCACATGAACATCCTGCCCAGGCTCCTGACTGTGCTGCTACCTCCCTCTGCCAGGAGTCCCCTTCCCCCCTCCCACCTGCACCTGGCTGACTCCGCCCTGGCCAGGTCTCTGAGCAGAGGCCATTTCTCCAGAGCAGCTGGCTCTCCTCTGTCCTCTCAAAGCCACATTGCGGTCATCTCTGGACTTGACGTCTCCTTGAGAGCCAGGACTGGGTCGTGCCTCCTGCTGTACCCTCACAGCCTGCCACAGAGTGCACATGCAAAAGTATGCTTTGAATGGACAATTACTGGTGGATTCACAAGGACTTTTAAACTACCAAAACCCTCTGCCTCTTCCAAGCCTGCCTCCCTGCTATTCGGTTTTCATCTGATTTTATGCTTTTCTCTCTTGAGAAGGAGGATGGATGGCCAGCATGTCACACATAATTACCCACATGTAATTAATGTTCCAGACACTGCAAGACATTTTCTCACACAGCATTTCATTTCATCCTCACAACAGCCCTGTAAATAGGCATTGGTTTTTGTAACGGACAAAGCTGAAGCTCGAAGAGGTAACTTGCTTTGCCCGGATCAAACAGCTAACACACCGTGAGCTCATGACACAACCCAGATCCTTTAAGGGTCTTGCTCCACGCTCATCGCACTCCAGGCAATCAGGAATTCCCAAAGAATCCACCCCCACTTGCGCAAGCTGAGACAGAGATGCTACGGAGCATACAATTTCAAACCAAACTCTACTTTCCCATCATGTGCATGTGCACTGAACATTTGGTGTCTTGGGTTCCTGAAACGGACCCTTCCAGCCAGGATGATGTGAGAGGAAAGCAGGCAGCACTGTGAGATGGTTTCCACCCCATTTAGGAAAGGGCACAGGAAAGAAAGGAAGCAGCCTGGAACTCTTGGCCTGGTGTTCATCCAGGCAAGCTTGTAGCAGCAGATTTACCTTCCTAATTATGTTTTGCTTGGGTTACTGTTCAGATGAGTTTTCATTCCTTGCTCACACAACAGCTGGCATCAAAAGGGGTTGACTCAAAAGCTTGCTGGGAGGTAGGGACAACCCACCCAAGATTTAAAATATGTCTCCAATCAGTCTGTCAAGACTGATGGACAGGAGCCAACTGCATCCCACGTGCAGGTTGGGCCGGGCAGCCTAGACTAACATGCATGTGGGGCCAGCATCTTGGAGGTTTCTCTTCCGACAAGCCAGTGGTCTTGCTAAAATATAAAACACTCTGTTCCTCCAGGACCCTGGACAGGTTCCCAGACCAGAAGGATCCCCACCAGGTAGGGAGGGCAAAGCCACCCTTCACGGCAAACCAATGCTGAGAGAAGCTTCCAAGCCAGGAGCAACACCAGCTTCTCTCTCCCAACCGCAGCATCTACAGTCTCAGACATCAAAACCATAAGGACCTACGCTGCATGCGGCATGTGTCAGCACCGACACCGTCAAAGCCTCAATAACTAGCCCAGTGTCTGAACACAGTGGTGGCTGAATACATGTCTGTCATCAGCTGAATAAAGAATAAGGGTCTGGCAAAAGAAATGAAGCAAAACTAAATGGAAAACTCGCTCCCCTCCCACTGTGGAGATCACTTCTCCTTCATGTTTTCTCCACAGTTTAAGCTTCTGGCTCCTCCAGCGTACCACCTCCCACCCAGGTAAGGGCTCCCCGGGTCACACAGGGGAGCCTACCCACCGAGGAGACCCCAAAGGCCCAGCCCCCGGTGCTGTCACTGCCACCCCAAGGTTCAGCAAGCTCACCCGGCCCCTGGCCCTCACCCGACGCTGGCAAAGTATCCACACACAGCACAATTCATCTCGCCTGAGCTATAAATAGCTGACGGCCACGAAAACTGTTACTCTTCCCAGGATCCTCACGCTCTGTTAGCTGGGAAAGCCCACTAGAGCCGGGACCATGTGTGGGTTTGCCCACCGTGGTCTAGCCGTCGTCTGGGGCAGACCCTCAGCACATACTCCTCAAAGGAACACGCTTAACGAGGAGCCACAATATCAATCCAAGAGGACAGACCGAAGGTGGGACTGCAGGCATTCCACAGGGGAGTGGGCTATCAGCGCCGTCCCAGGGCTGGGAAATGATCCCAGCAGGGACCGATTTTGCCTCCACAAAGCCTTAACCTTCCTGGTTTTGAGAAACAGCTTCCCTCCCCCCTCTATGGGACTCTGGTAGCACCGTGGGCACAGGGATCTGCCCCTCCTATGTACCCCTTGCTGAGCCCAAGGCCAGGACAACCAAGGGGGCACCAGAGGAGGCAGCTGATAACTCACAGGGCCAGGGCTGCCCCCGCACTGCAGCCAGGGGAGGGACACAGAGCAGTCAGGAGAGGGGCTTCCCCAGGGCAGCCCTCAGAAGCAGTGTTCCTGGGCCACCCCCCGAAGGCGGCCCATACGCACCATTGATAGTGAGGTGGACCCAGCTGCCGTTGTGGAAGGTGTCATACTGCTGGTCCAGCATGAGCACTTTGCACTCGTACCAGCCCTGGTCCTCGGAGCGAACCTGCTCCAGCCGCAAGGATGCCTTATCGTGGAGACTGGCCCGGCCTGGGGGAACAGAGTGGACAAAAGCCCCAGAGGCCATCAGGGCAAGGCTAGCAGCTCCCTGCTCCCACCTCAGCCAAAGGCAGAGGGCTCCTCATAACCTTTGCACCATTTCCCATGGCAGGGCCCCCAAATAACAGCTGGCACCCACCTCCAGCAGCAGGTGGCAAAGTAAAAGGCACTACGCCTTGGCCACAGAGCCACTCTCCCTCCCCAGCTGGCCCTGTCCCAGCCAGCAACAGCAACTCAATGCATTTGGCACTGAGAAAAGCCTCAGTTCCTTAGAATACTCCCATTCTTTTGGAGATCTCCCGGTAAGGCATGATGGATACAGAGCTGAGAAGAGATGACAGAGAGAGAGACAGAGACAGAGACAGAGACAGAGACAGAGAGTGCCAACAGAAGAGGATGGGGGCCGCCAGTGGGCCCTGGAGCACCTCAGATTGGTGGTATATCGCTGTCCCGGCTGGGTGCCCAGGACCGCCCGCCTGGCTTTCCCCTCTGCAGGGCAGAGGGAAGGCAGGCTGGGGACCGGATGCTAGGGTCCCCTCCCCATTCTTCTGCCAATGCCAGAGAGACAAGACATCCTACCAAAGCCCAGCAACTCTAGGAACTGAGGGCAGTGGGGCCCATAGCCCCCGGGATGAGGAGAGTGTTGGTAGGCAGAGCAGAGAGCCCTGAGCCACCCTTCCTTAACTCCACCCTCGCCCCCATCAGGATGCCACCTTCCTCTCACTTGTGGCAAGAAGGTCAGAGATGCAGCCAGAGCCCCCTCCTCCACGGCAGCGGGGCGGAGCGGCCCTCGGGGTCAGCCCCACCTCACCTACCCCTTAGCCCGAGCCAATTACCTCGTCCTCCTCTGTCTTCCTCCTAGTCTTGACACTGGCAATGTGCCCAAAAACCAGACCATCAAAACCAACCTTAGCCAAAAAGAGAGCCAGAGACACATGCACAGGAGAGGAAGAGAGACAGAAATGGAGGCACTCTGACAGAAAAGCAACTCAGACTCAGAAGCCACAGGTAAAGGTAAAAGTCAAGGCCACGTCCTGCCTGTCTCCTTCCTTCCTCTCAACCCCAACACACACTCACACACGCACACACACCATGCCCGGCTCCCCGCAGGCTGAGGGCAGGCGGCAGCAGTGAGTCACAGCAAGGCCACCGCTGGTGGGAGTACTTGCCGGGTGAGACACAGCGGGACCAGGAGAAGGGGAGCGCTGCGGAGCGGCAGAGGCAGCAGAGACCAGGCGCCCGCCAGCCACACAGACGGCAGGGGCCAGAGACGCACACGTAGGCTCAGGGACGGGGGGCGCCCCAACTTCAGAGCCAAGCCAGACAGAGCAAATCCTGCCCCTGGTGCCGCAGCCACGCCTGGCACAGGGCGGCGCTGATTCAGTTTCTGCCCGGCAGGAGCTGCTCCCACTGTCCTTGCTCTTGCCCACCGGCGCTCCAGTCCCCAGCCTGTGCTCTGTGGAAGGGCTTTGTGTCTGCATCACCTCCTAGTCCCTCTCCTCCCACCACTTAATTAAAACCTACTGGAGTACAAAGGATCAGAGGAAAAAGACAGACTGTGAAGAGGAGGGATAACAGGCATCAGGGAAAGATAAGAAGCAATAGAGAGAAGGGCGCCGTGACCTCCTGGTGACCACTGGGAGCCAGGTAGAAGGCACAGCAAGGCCACGGCCAGGAAGGGAAGCCCAGCACCCAAACCTTACCTGCATACTCGGGGTCCACGTGGGGCGGGTAATAGCCAAACTTGATGAAGATAGGGATGGGGACCCCGAACTTGAACCACTCTACGACATAGGGCGGGGGTTGTCCCGTCACCGGGTGGATCACGTCGCATCGCAGGACCACAGCCTCACCGGCTCTCGCGGTCACAAACTCGGGTTCCTCTCGCAGGCCGTGGGCGCCTGACGGGACAGCCAGTGGGACACAGAAAGGAGGTGACAAAGAGACCCTGCCCTGGCAGTTCCATGCCTGTGTCACAGGGCTGCCCCCTATCCTCATTGGCCCCTGTGGCCCCATCCACCCTGCCCTCCCTGCAGGGTCCCAAGTACACCCCCTCCCCTTCTCCACCCCTCTGCTCACACCTGCCCCTTCCCTGGGGCCCAAGCATCCCCTAACCTGGGGGGAAGGGAAGAGGAAGGAAGGAGACGGGAGCCATTACCTTCAGTCCTGCAAGTCAGACCTTCCCTACCCAGCCCCAAAGAGCAGCAGATATAATCATGCCCCTGCCCTCCTCTGACAACCCCCCCAAGAATTATAAGGACTCATAGACACGGAGGTGGAGGGGCCTCAGCCCTCTCTGTGGAGGTCCGTGGCCCTGCTCAGCTGCAGCCGCCTGTGAACATAGAATGTTCTTCCTGAACCAGGACGCTTCCCACCAGAGCCTGGTAGGAGACGGCAGAGCCAGCCCTCCTCCTGCGCCCGCCCCCAGGCCGGCCTGATGTGCGCTGCGTAACACAAGGGTACTCCATGCAGGAGCAGGGATTCCCTAACAAGCTAAGCAGAGGCTGCCCATGGCAACACCGGAGGGAAAACCCCACAGCTGTCCTCCAGTCCCTCCTCCCGACAGTGCTGCACCAGCCCTGCTGAAGACGGGGAGCGGGCGGGGCCTGCCGCCCCCCATTTCCCAGCCCCAAATCCACCAGCCTCTCTAAGAAGCCCCAGACATCATCACCTACAGGAGAACAGGATGCTATGGACAGAGGAGGGAAGCCCTGGGCTGTCCCTACCTTTGGCAGAGGACAACGAAACCAGATAGCTGGACAGGGCACGCCCATACTGGCTGGCAGGGGAGGGGGCAATGAAGGAGGCGGGCAGGAGGCCTACCCCCCACCCCTCCCGCAAGCTGGAGCACACTGTCCCACGCCGGCTCCTGGGCCCCAAACGGGGCGTGTAGCCCCACCCCAGCAGACACTCCACCCACGCCAGGCCTCTGCAGCCAGGCAGGCCACAAGGTCACCTTGTCCAGCCATGCCCCATGGAAAGGGACAGCGGAGGAGACGCCTGACCCCCACATTCCCTGGTACTACCCACCACTCTCACGTGGACCCAGGCTTTCCCCGTGCCCACCCCTCCCAGGCCCAGGCTGGGCGTCCCGACTCTGCAGGCAGCACCTAGGACAGCAGCTGCGGCACTGAAGCCAGAGGCTCAGAGCCAGGGAGCCTGCTGGGTCCTCCCACGCAGAGGATGCCCGGAGAGCAGCACCAGACTCTGTCCTTCCCAGTGCCTCGGTCTGACTTTCTGCATCTCTGACCCATGTGCTCCTGCTTGTCTCATCTTTCCTTCCTGTCTCTGTCTGGTACCTCCCTGTGTCCGTGGGGGGGTGTGAGTGCGCGCGCACCTGCGCCTGACTCCTCTGTGTGCCCCCCACCCCCACTCTTCCTGTCCGTCTCTGCTCCTCTGTGTCTCTCTGTCTCTGTCTCCCAGTCCATCTCTCTGTCTCTGTCTCTCTCTGGCTCCTTCTCTTTGTGTGTGTCTCTCTCCCTCTCCCTCTCCTTCTGTGTCTCTCTGTCTCTGTCTGTTTGTCTCTGTTTCCCTCTAGCTCCTTCTGTGTGTATGAATGTGTGTCCCTCTGTCTCTCTCTCTTTCTGGCTCCTTCTCTGTGTCTCTCTGTCTGTCTCTGTCTGTCTCTCTCTGGCTTCTTCTGTGTGTGTGTGCATGTCTCTGTCTCCTGCTCCTTCTCTGTGTCTCTGCCAGTGTCTCTCTTTCTCTCTCGCTCCCACTCTATGTGGGCGATCCTGTCTACCTGCCTGTTTCTGTCCCTATCAGCGTGTGTGTGTGTGTGTGTGTGTGTGTGTGTGTGTGTGTGTGTATTGGGGGATGGGGGTCTGTGGATTTCTGTTGGCTTGTGCAAGGGGAAAGGGTCTGCCTGCTACTCTTTGTGCAGGGGCTCTGTCACTGCAGGCATGTGCTTCTGTGTCTGTCTCTCCATGTCTGTCTGTATGTCATCTCTGTGTGTCTCACTTCCCCTCCCCCTCCCCTCTAAGTTGCGAAGGGAGGAGGAGGAGGAGGAGGAGGCAAGCCCATCCAGAAGCTGATTGGCTCCCGGTGACATCACTGTTTTCTAGAGAAAGAGCTAAGATCACAGAGTATTTTTGGAGCAGAGCAGAGTGTTACACTCACCTGCCTGAGGCCCCAGCAGGTTTCCCGGTTCTCCCCACCCCCAACCTTGCTTCGGGCTAGGTTTGCATCCCAGCCCTCAGGGAAGGCATGGAGGTGCCCAGCTCCAGCAGCTGGGCCCACACCCCAAGGGGCACCTCACAGGCCAAACCTGCCTCCTAGCACTCAGAAGCACAAAAGCTGATGCTGGACCAAAAGGAATGGGTGAACGGTGGGTGCCATGAGCAAGCAGAGAAGCAGCATGTGTGTGTACGTGTGTGCACGGGTGCACACACTAGTGTCTGCAGCACAGCCCTGTGGGGAGATGAGAAAAGAAACTACAGGAGCCTGGGGAAAGGAGGAAGTTATTCCCAGGGGCCAGGTTACCTGGGAGAGGGCAGGGTGGGCCACAAAGGGTGGCTCCTTTCTAGGTCTTTAGCCCTAGGGCCCAGGTACCAAGAAGAAGCCTGAGAGGAGTGGCAGGCACCTCTAACAGTTTTGCTCAGGGGTCTCCAGGGGGCAATGCCAGAAGTCTGCACTGACACAGGTCCCCACAGCCTGGCTGCTCGTTCACACCTCGCCTGCCTCATTCCCACTGCATGGCAATGAGCAGCCTCCTCACACCTTCCAGGCCCTGCAAATGCTCCAGGTCCCACCCCAGCCCCAGCCCACCCCTCGGCCCACCCCAGGCAGGCAGCTCCACGCACGTCTCTCTCTCAAGGACCCTTTCAGCCAGGTAGAGGCAGCTGCAGAGAGGACACATTCCAAAGATGATAAGAAGACAAAACAAGAGGCAGTTTCCCCAAAAGAAAGCAGAGGGGTGATAGCCCAGGCCCAGCCTCCACGTTCAGTCCAAGCCCTCTTGGTTTTCTGCATCCTAAAATATTTACCAGTTTTCCCTCATCTCCTTCACACAGACACACACACACACACACAGCGCGTTCTCACTCCATCCACACAAGCACTTCCCCCAAGCCTGATCCTTTCTGAGCCAAAGTATGTCTAATAAAACACTCTCTCCAGAAAAGCTCAATGTGAAAAAAAAAAAAAAACAAAAACGGAAAGTAATCAGGCTGGCAGTAGAGAGGGAAGAGGGGCTTGGTGGAGGAGAGACCAACAAACCCAAACAGGGGGAACCAGACTCAAATCCAGGAGCCAAAGGGACACAGGCAGCAAGGCAGGAGGGAGCTGCGCCGGCCAGGTGCGAGCTGGCACAGGTGAGCCCAGCCCAGCAGAGAGACGTGCAGGGACACAGAGACACAACCGCCAGAGCACCCAGAACCAGGACAGGGACAGAGCTGTCCCCGGCAGGGCTGGCTGGAGCAGCTGCCCACTGCTGTGAAGGGAGAGGGCAGGGCGGACGATGGGGCGCAGGGTGGGTGGGGCACCCCCTTCACAGCAGCCCATGGCAGCCCTGGGAGTCTGGCCTCCTCTTTCAACGGGGGAAAACTGGCATTGGCAGGGGGTGGCACAGTGGGAAGGCAGGTCTCACACGCCCTTTTAGAGAAGGCAGGGAACAGCAGTGCCCTGAGCCTAGCAAATCTGCAGCTTAGGGAGCTGCCCAGCCCCTGTGGAGCTGTTCTGGCAGGAAAGAGAGAGCAGGAGGGCAAGGAAGGATGGCGCAGCCCCTACGGTCTGGCTGACCTTTTGGCAAGCCCATCGGGTACCAATCTCCCGCTCCCTGGGCCAGGTGGTACCCAGTGGGCAGCTGAGTCTGGGGCTGCCATCAGACCCCCTGTGGGCACAGAACCACAAGGCCTCCGGAGACTGGCACGGCTCCACATCCAACACTCACAGCCCAGAGCTCATCTGCAGGGAAGGGCTGGGGGAGGGAAGGTACCTCAGAGAACAGGACACACTCTAACCACCAAAGGAAGGTATGAGGAGCCAGGGCTGCTGTAAACACCTACTGCATACCAGGCTGTTCGAGGAGGAATGCAACCTGAATCTCATTTACCGCCCACAGCGGACCCCGGCAGAAGTACTGTTGCCTCCAATTTGCCAACAAGCAACCCAGAGGCTAAGGGGCTCACCCAGCCACGCATTCCAGCTCCATCACACAACTCTGGCCCACCCCAGGCCCAGGGGACCAAGGCTTCTCCCCGACTCTCCCTCCCCTTTCTTACCGAGTCAGAGGTCAGCCCTCCCCACCCCACACTCCAGATCGGTTTGGAGAGTCCAAACCCTGCAGCCGAGGATGGCTGGGCAGGCCTGTCTCAAAGGCAGCTGGGCTGTCTCTGCCTGGCTCTGGGGAGAATGTCTGCCTGAGACGCTGGAACCCCTGCCTGGGGCTGGCTGGCGGCTGTGGGAAAGGGGGACACAGAGTGAGCCCCAGCCGCCGACGCTCATTAGTACAAGTCCTTATTGGAGCCTCCTCCTCTTCCTCCTCCTCCTCTGGGCACCAGACTTCCAAACCACAGGCCTGTTGTCTAATAATACCAGCGACAGCCACCGCCACCTCCATCTGCCAGCCTAAAAATAATCCCTGCTGAGTCCAAAAAAGGCACAGCCCCCAATAGTCCCCCAATCCCTCCTCCCCGACAAGCCAGGAGGCTCCAGGAGATTCCAGGAAGCCGGGAGACTCGGGTGCTCACCAAGTGGGAGGCACACACCCAGAGGGGTGGCAGGAAGAAGGCCGAGGACAGACTCGCCGTGGCCCAGAGCAAAGCGAGGAACACCAGGAAAGTATGAGATGAGAACAGACCTGTGCCCAAACACCGATGGTGTCCTTGTTCTCCTTCTCAGAAGGCAGGAGGGGTAGAGGGCATCCCGGACACCCTTTGGGGGTCTCCCCCTCAGTGTCCCCATGGTCATCCCGGCCCTCATTCCACATCAAACCTCTCAGGGTCAGGGCCAAAGGTCAGGGAAGTCCAGACTGGGCTCCTTGTGCAGAGGAGGGCATTGGGGAGGGAGGGGCAGGCGCGCAGGCTCCTTCCCTCTGCGGTGCGTCTCCTGCCTGACCCTTCTCAGCTGGGCTCCCCCCAGCAGCCAGGGAGGCAGCCATGCTATTAGCAACCTTAATTTGCTCTCAGCTAGATTATGTTTCCAAGAGCCACTGGCAGGAAGGAAGTCAGTAATTCAATCTCCACTCTGCCCCTTTAATGGCTCCTCAGCAGAAAAGCAAAGCCACACCCCCAGCCCAGCCCTCTCCCCACACTGGCAAGCCCTGCCCCGCACACTCAGGTGCCCAGGAGCCTGCCCTGGAGTGGGGGCAGGCCGGCAGGCCCCGCCAAGAGAGGGCCCCCTGCCACGAGGCCGGGCTCGCCTCCGTGGGGAAGGTGCCACATCAACACGGTAAGTAAGTGGGAAAGCTAAGTCCCATATTTACTCCTGGGGAAATGTCAACATTCCCCGCTCTGAAGCCAGAAAATAAAGACAATGACTCACCTCGTACAGTTTGTGCCTGTGAGCAAGTCTGTGCCACAGCTCCGTCCCGGTGGGCACGTGCGAGGAGGCACGGGGGGCGGGGGCACAGAAGGCCGGGCTGAGAGAGGCCTTCTCAGAAGGACAGTCAGGAGGCTGAGCACCCCTCACAGCCCCAGCCCATGTGGAATCTTTCTCCAGAACCCTCCTGGAGGCCTGTCTTGGCTCCCCAGCCTCCTGCTTATTCACGCAAGAGAGAACAGAAAAGCAGGAAGATTCCTAAGAAAACTAGGTCAGCTGCCTCTGGCAGATTGGGCTCGCACCCATGGGCAGTGCCCCTGGTGGGGGGCTATAAGCTGCCTGTCCAACCCAGAGTCCTCCCATCTCACCCTGCAGTGTGCCAGGCTAATGGACAACCAGGACCACAGCCCACCCCTAGCAAGACAGACCGTTTCCTGCACCTCCGTGAACTCTGCCTTCTTCTGCCCCCCTACATGGGCTTTCTCTCTGGGACCTCAGGCGGCCTACAAGGCAGCCCCTGGGCTGGAGCCTCCCACTTTGGTAATTTCTGGGCTGCCTAGACTCCAGTGCAGAGCAAGGGGACAGGAAAGCAAGGAGTCTGCTCTGAGGCTAGTCTCAGGGTGCAGCACTCGGAGAGGACTAGCTCCCACCTCATGCCCACACACTAGCCACATTCCACACCGACGCACACAAATGCACAGGCGCTTTCACATGTGTGTGCACCCACACATACAGGCTGCACACACATATGCACACAGGCATGCCCACGGACAGGTACACAGGCACACGTGCGCACATACCTCCAGACAGCTGAAAGTTCTCACCAATTACAGCTCTTGTCACCATTCAGACCCACTCTTCAGTCAAGCTGCTTAAGGCATGCAAGGAAGCAAATGGAAGGGGACCCTGCACCCGGCCTGAGAAGACCACACGAGGTGGAGCAGGAGCTACGTTAAATCTCAGGCCCAGCCCTCTTTGAGGCTCACCTCCCACCCCAACATCTTGGGCCCGGCAAACAGGAAGGCTGTGGGGGAACAAGGGAGCAGGGCTGAGAAGGAGAGGGCCAAGAGAGGAGACACAGCAGGCCAGGCTCTGAGAGCTGGTGCCCTCGCCAGGAGAGCAAAGGCACGGAGGGAGGGAGGGGCAGAGAGATGCTGGGGTTCAGCAGCTTCCAGCTAGGCAACCTCTGCTCCTTAGGTAGCCAGATCCCAGTTTCTGTCTCAGAGCCATAAACATGAAACCACCCAGGGTCTGAGATCCAACAACTCCAAGACTGTCACATGTTGGGCCACAGGCCAGCAACTGAAAGCTGATCCTTCCCACTGCCCCTCGGCTATGCCCTTTCCAACACATCCCCCCAAAACTTCCCCCAGGGTACATGCTGCCAGACACACCTCTGCCTCCAGCATATGTGCTGGGGACACACACACACACACACACACACATACACACACACACGCTCCACTGACCACTTCCTGAGGCAAGTTCTTCTCAGCTGATGGGCTGCCCTCAGGGTCTTGCTAGCAGTCTCCAGGTCTAAACCTCCTCCCCTCCAGCTTAGTTACCAAAAGGAACAAGGGTGGGCCAAAGCTGTGTAGAGAGTAGAGAGCTCTGGTCCAACTACCAGTAGGATCTGAGCCAGAATCCCTTTTTATCTGGGGACACTATAGTCAGGGATAATCCAACCACAGAATCTGTGATAGAGGAGGTAGCCTTGGGCATAAAGGCCCAGAATTCCCTCCTCCATCTGGGTCCGGAGTCAGCTAAGCAGGGCCAGGGGCCTCCCATAGCGGGGCAAACTCCTCCCAGCTGGCTTAGCAGTCGTCTGAGATGCTGAGACCATGCCAATCACCATGCTCCAGACTCCAGGTACCACTCCAGCCCTCCTCACCCTCCCAACCTGTCCACTGACCTCAGTCACCTTCCAGACACACATGATCAAAGTCAAAAGGAAGAGCCCATCCATCCCTACCCCTGTCCCACACCTGGGCTTGATAGTGCCAATACGACACTACCTAGGGTCCCATCCCCTTTCATTCCTCTGCTGGAGCAGCCCCTGCTTAGCCAAATCCTAAGAGCAGCATCTCAAAATCCCTCCCATTCAGGGATTGCCCAAGGAGTTGCCTCTCCTAGTCAGAGAACAGCTGAGTTCTCATGGGGACCCTCACCAGCATCTGAACACTAGTGCTTCTCATGTGAGCAGGCGCCCACTCCCTCCAGAGGCTATGTGCTATCAGCAGCTCACCTCCTGTGCTCTGCATCCTTCCACAAGCCTCTGGCCACTGACAACACTCCAGCTTTGCAGACCTTGCAAAGGACTTCCAAGCAGCTTTGAGGCCTGCACGCCCTGTACAGGTGTCCCTAGAAGGCAGGGAGACAAGAGGTTCTGCCCAGACAAGGTCAGCCCATGAAGGGGTCACAGTTCCTGACAGAGGTAGCCTAACAAACTCTGCCCCCCCAACATACTCCCAGTTCCTGGTGGCCTGAATGGCCCAAGGCAAAGAAATTGAGGAAAAGCCTAGGATCCCACTGAAATAATAAGGTTAATGTTTATTGAGCATACACTATATAACAGATAGCTATAAAGAAATGAGTTCTTTATACCACTTAATGTTCAACAACAAAAAAAAAAAAAACTCTGAGCTCATACTATTACCCATTTTCCATTGATACAAGTGACATTAAGAGAGGTTGAGCAATTTGTCCAAGGTCAGAGGGTCAGCAAGTGGTAGAGCCAGGATTCGAATCCAGGTAATTTAACTCTAGACCTAGGTCTTTAACCACCAGACATAGAGTCACTTTAGGCTAAAAAGACCCCAAGACCAGTAAGGTCACCCTCTGAGTCCAGACAGGATTGTGTGTCAACTTGTCCCAGACAGAAGGACCTCTCTGCACCCTAAAAGAAAGCATAACCTTCATACCCAACAACCTTCAATGTTGGAAAGTCTTTCCTTCTGTCTTGCCACTCTGTGTGCTGCTGAAATGTAAACCCATTTTCCTT
Organism: Avahi laniger; assembly: GCA_963575035.1. Taxonomy (NCBI): domain Eukaryota; kingdom Metazoa; phylum Chordata; class Mammalia; order Primates; family Indriidae; genus Avahi; species Avahi laniger. Next base: position 66,882 of record CAUYSK010101055.1, read on the forward strand.
ATTTTGTACTTAAACTTGCAAAGAAGTCCATTCCCCCAATCCTGAGTTGGGTTTGGAGGCTATTTCAGAAGCTTCCTTCAGCCTTCCTTTCTATTCAAAGATCCCAGCTCATCCTTTTGTGCTTTCAGGGACAGTCCCATAGCAGGAACATACCAAAAACTCGCGGGGAGGAGGATGAGGGCATTGGAAGACTACAAGGAAATGGGGGAGAGGGTGAGGATGAGGCTACAGACAGATTCTCAAGCACAATCCGACCCACCTCACATCCACCCCCATTCCATAAGCTTCTGCTGCCACCCTGGCCTCAGTTTTCCCACTTGACAAATAGGGAGTTTTAAAAACAGCCAGATCAACAAATCACTTGACAAAATCACCCTCCACTGGTTCTGTTTTCAGTAGCATAGGAGACATATTCCATTCCAGAAACTTTCTCCAAGCACTCCCCCCTCCATACCCCTAGACAAGGTGATGAGCGGACCCTGTTAAAAGCGCCTCCTGCCGACCCCTTCTGCCCTAGCGCCACTGGCAGTGGGTGCTCTGGTTGGCGGGTCCTCCCCGCTGACTTCCACCCACGGACCGGTCCTCTCCTGCCGCCATCTCCTCCCGGCTTTGTGAACTTGCCCGCAGCCGGGTCGTGTCTGCGCGCTGAGAGCCATGAGCTCAGAGTCCCGGCACCCTCCAGGCTCCGCTCCTACTTCCATACAAGGGCCGAGAGCCGGGATGCCACCCAGAGGCTTGTAGGTCGCCTTGCCCGTCTCCAAAGCAAAAGCCCGCGCGCTCACGCACGCATCACCCAATTCGCTGGCTTCCCTCTTGCCTCTTCCCCAGATCAGACCTGGGAAAGCGAAAAGAGAACCCTTCACCCGCTCCGGAATGCAGCAGCGGGGACCCTCTCCCCTTCCGCGGTCGCCCCCAGCCAGCTCTGCCTCGCAGCCGGGGGGAGGGCGGCGTGGGGTCCGCGCGGCTGCGGCGCGCTCCCGGGGAACTTTTGCTTGGCCTGGGCCCAGATGCGGCTAAGATAGACGCGGGCGCCTGCCAGGGCCAGTCAAAAGCAGACACTCCTCTCCTCTAAGCTGGCTTAATCAATTCTCCTTCTCCCACGGGGCGCCAAGAGTAACCCTCGTCCCTGGAAGGGGGAACAGACCCCTAGCTGCAAAGATGTGCGGGCAGGAGGGCCGCGAGCGGAGCGGGGGGCGCCCGCAGGGCCGAGAACCCCGTCTCTTAGATGTGGTGCCGAGAGTCCCAAGGCTCTGGGTCGCGCCTCCCTGCAAGGGCTCCTCCGCGGAGCGGTGGCGCTGCGCGGGGCTCCAGCGTGCCGCAGCCTGCCCGAAGACCCGAAAACTCCGCAGCAGCCAGAGTTAGGAGAGCTGCAGATTCCCCAAAGCTCGAGGAGGCGGCTGCACGGGTAAGAGGCAACGGACTCGACGCGCTGGTGTGTGAACCATAGGGCCCAGGGTGGGTGAAGCCAACCTCGATTCCAAGGCGTCCTTTCCCCGAGTGCCCGGCAGCCCGTGGGCTCGGTCCCCTTCCCGCCCGGCTCCTCCAGCCTGCGGCTCCGGGCCCTCCCCGGCAGCGCCCCGGGATGCGCCTGGCCGGAGTCCGAGCCTCCCCGGGAGAAGGCGCGGCGCGCCGGGGAGCCCGAGCCCGGGAGCTAGGGGCTGATAACGCCGGGAGGGGCAGAAGAGGGACGCTGCACTTCAACTCACCTTGAGCCGCAAGACCTCGGGTGCTGATCACACTTGCTATCAAAGTGGCCACATACCAAATCATAGTACTACCGCGCGCCAGCCAAGAGCCTCATCCTATCGCAAAGTGCCCCTGCGCCCGCACACTTTTTGTGCCCGAGCGCCCGCCTCACGCCCGCCTCTCGCCCGCCTACGCCCCGCGCCGGTGCTCCTGCAGCCCGGGCGGCCAGCTCTCCATCCCTCCTCGGCTCCGCTCGGCTCGGCGCGCAGCCTCCCCGGCCCGGCGCAGCGGCACCTGCACTGCTAGCCGAGGCAGAGCGCAGCCGGGTCCACGGTGAAGCCTAGCCGGGCCGGGCCTCCGGGACCGCCCCCCGCCGCCTGCCTATTGGGCAGTGCCCACAAATCTAGATTGCAATTGGCTTGGTTATCTGTCCGTCACAGAGCGCAGGAGGCGAGCCCATTTCAAGGTACGTTGAAGTGTGGGGAGCACAGAGCCGCAGAATCATGCGCATTGCCGGCAAGAAGGCGTTGTAGCGTCTTCGCTCTGTTCTGTTCTCTGCTCACACTGCATGGCAAGTTTCTCGTGACGGAAATGGTAGCTTCCAACAGGACCCTGACATGTCTCAATTACCCTGGTCAGGTTGAGGGGATGGAGCCCCCGCCCACCCATGGAACCCAACATCCGGTTTCCATCCAGCAGAAAGCAGTTCCCGGAGGACCATGCTGATGCAGTGATGGGGAAGCCCAGGAGCGGGCAGCCTGGAAGAGCTAGGGAACGTCCTTCGCTAGAGATCTTTTCAAAGAGGTCACGCGCTGCCTCCCCCACCCCCACTCCCTTCCGCACACAGACACTCTTCCCCAAGAGCAGCACACCACCTCCACCAAACGTGATGTTGAGTTAGGCTCCATCCAGCCTGCAGGCAGGGGGATGACTAAAATGACCTCTAAAAGTCGTTAAGATTAGGAATGAGTCATTCGCTCAGCTGTGAAGTGTCACAGACCCCTCTGGAACACGCATACACACATGCTGCCACCCCCAGTGCCGGTCATCGTTGCTCATCATTACTAAATCTTAACTTTGAGCAATGAAAGTTTTTTTTTTTCTCTTCTCCTAAAAAAAGGTTTCATCCTCGTGCACATGAGTCTTCCCCTCCCACCTTCCTCAGAGCCTAGCCCCATTTCGGCGGAATGAAGCCAAGATGGATTTGGGGAGCAGTTCAGGAGTTCGGGATGGAGGAGACCCCAGAAAATGGGAAGCGAGGCTTCTTATTCCTGCAGAGGAACATAGGTAGGGAAACTGGAAGGTCTTCATATTTCCCAATACCCCTACCCTAGCCTCTTGTTATCCCCTCCCCCAGTACAGTCTTATTTGCAGAAGAAATAAATGAGTGTCATGGAAACATCCACTACAATCACCTCACACCAGCATTCATGAGGCTGCAGTGAAGACATTTGTTCTTCCAAGGAGGGAATGCACTGGTAAGAATCACACAGCTCCCCAGGACGGACTGTTGGCCAAGGAAGGAAGAGAGAGGGGCAGGGAGGGAGAGCTCAGGAATGTCATCCTCTCAAAGCACGCCTTAGCCACAAAGCCCTGGCTCTAGGATGTCAAGCACCCAAAAGAAAAATAAGGAGACTTTCTCCTGGGAAAGCACATACATATGTACAAACACACACACAACATGCACGCACATAGAAAGTGGCTTTGAACATTGGAGGTTCAGCATTCTCTGAAACCTAAACCCTCTTAGCTCACTGGCAGCCAGGAAGTGAAAAGCTGGGATCTCCAGCAGACTAGTAAACATGTTGGTAAAGTTTTAGCACCTGGCTCTAATCTGGAGAACCAGAACTCTGGAATAACCTCCTGTCCTCTCCACCCACTCCACTCATGCAAACACACTCAAGATGCATAACTCTGGGCACCTCTCTCCCTGAGCCATTACTTCAGGTTCTCTTCCTGGTACAAGATGCCTTTCTTGGGGCTAAGAAGTGAGCTGGAAGCTCCAGGCCTCATTAATGCAGTAATTTGCAGGCAGCATGCCCCAGGGTAACTCCTCCCCAACACACACACACACACACACACACACACACACTTTCACAGGGTCCTAGGACTGTGAAGCCTTACTGGAATCCGTCTGCAGAACTAGCGATTATAGGACTCTCCTCCGTCCAAACCTCTAAGCAGCTAACTGTGGCTATGAGAGATGCTAGATTCCCGAGGGCTAGCCCCAGTTCCTCACCATTCTTAGGTGTAAACAAGTCAGGGGAGTGGGAAGTATTAGGGGTCAGAGAAAGCTTCCCTTAGTGGTCTTCAGGGTAAGGCCACTCTCACCATCCTTCTGGACTGCATTTGTTTGGCCCCACCTACTTTGTCCTACTCAGAGTGAGGGGTTCTACTAGGGAATTAAAGCATCTGTCAGACTGCAAAGAAAAAAAACATACAAAACAAGCTTAAAAGTATGAGATTGGTTGGGAAGGGGTTCAAAGGAACTATCTAAAGAGGAGAATAAACTTCTTCTGGGTAAGTTTACTGGAAATAGTGTGGAACAAGGGAGTGAAAGCAGAAAGGAAAGGGAAGAAAATTGAAATACAAAGGGAAAAGTTATCGTCATCATCATCATCAGATATGTCTCAGTTGGTTTCAGATCAGCTTAAGAGAAATATACCATATCAGGTCATAGTGAGGAATGAGACCAACCAAATCTTTTCATCTTGGCATATGGCTGAGCTTTGGACCCAGAAAGGATGGCAGCCCCTTCCTGACATGGACATATCCAGTTAAGTGTGGACCCCAGCTGTTGGAGAAGGATATAAGGAAGGAACAGGAGCCATTCTCACAAGCAGCTCCTTGGTGTACTTGATAGTCATCAATGTCCCTAGTAAGTGCAGTGATCTATCCAGGAATGCTATGGATACCAGGTATGGGAGTATATGTCATCTTCTCTTAACCTCACAGAGGCATTTACTTTTTGGAAATACAGAACACTAGTCTCGTCAGTTAGTCTACAAAAAACCCCACCTGGCCACCTACCCACCCATCCCCACAGGTCCCTGGAGTGCAGGTGAGAAAGTGGCTGACAGGAGCTTCAAATCTCTGAGAAAAGGAAACTGGCCTCACTCGCTCCTCATATCCGCTGAGCAAGTAGGACTCAAAAACAATAATTCACTCACCTGTCGCTTCCTACCTTCCTCAGTAGCTCCAGACCTCTTTGTAGAATCTAGGGTAGAACAATTGTTGGGACAGCTGCTTGTGAAGAAGAGAGGCAGCTCTAAATCAAAGCAATTTATTCAAAATGAACACCAAGGACCATGTGTTTATATAAATAGGAAACTGTATCAGTTGTCTTGCCATGTAAACACCCATTCCAAAATACTGTGGCTTAAACTCATAAGACATTCATTTGCTCACAAATCTGCAATTTGAGCAGGGCTTGGTAGGGACAGCTCTTTCTATTTCATGTGTCATCAGATCCACAGGGGCATGGAAGTTCGACTTTCAAGGTGGTTCACTCGTATGCCCAGCAAGTCAGTGCTAAGCCAGGGCTGCTGGCTAAGGGCTGTGGTTCTTCCCTATGTGAGATTTTCTACGTGCTGCTTGGGCTTCTTCACAAGGTGGCTGGGTTCCAAGAGCTGGTTCCAACAGAACCCGGTGAAAGACATATCACCCTTTATATCCCAGCTTTAGAAGACACATAGCATCCCTTCCAGCAGAGTCAAAAACCTGCCCCAGTTCAAAGGGAGAGGATACAGATTCCTACCTCTCAACAGAGCAGTGTCCCTGTCTCACTGTAAGAAGGATTCGTGGAATAGGAGATTGCATAAGTAGGGAGTGTTGCAGCCAGTTTTGATATAATTTGCCTTGAAAACAGTCTTCAAAACTAAAACAAAAATGAACTCTAGAAGAAATCACTAGAAAGAAAGGTATAGTAAGTAGAGTTCTCCAGAGAAACAGAACCAACAGGATGAATATAGATATAGCTATATAAGGGGGATTTATTATGGGAATTGGCACATGCAATTTTGGAGGCTAAGTCCAACTATATGCCAGCTGAGAGTTGGAGAACCAGAGAAACCGGTGGTGTAATCCAATCTGAGTCCAAAGGCCGAAGAGCCTAGAGCTCTGATGTCCAAGGGGCAGGAGAAGATGTCCCAGCTCCAGAAAAGAGAGCAAATTTGCCCTTCCTCAGCCTTTTTGTTCTATCTGGGCCCTTGATGGATGGATTGAATGATGCCCACCCACACTGGTAGTGAAGGTAGATCTTTACTCAGTCTACTGATTCAATTGCCAATCTCTTCCAAAAACACCCCCACAGACACACCCAAAATAAAGTTTTACCAGCTTTCTGGACATCTGTTACCCCAGTTAAGTTGACACCTAAAACTAACCATCACCAAAGGGCTTGACATACACTAGCTGGATCTCGGAATTTTCTCACTTTAATTTAAGCTGCCAGCATCAGTCCCACATCTCAGAGATGTACCCTTGACCCTTATAAAAACTAGCCTATTTATGAAGCAAATCCCTTCATCTTGTTTTCTCTTAATATACCAGAGACCAGTCAGCATGTTTTAAAAGAACTTGGAAGGAGAGAAGAAAATAAACAATGAAAATTGGATTCCTGAAATATAAATATCTAATCTTAAAATCTGATGCAGGAGAAGTGGGGAAAATCTTTGCAAGGTTCTCAAACTCTCCTATCATAAGAATTTTTCATCTGGGTTCAAAATGCTGACAGAACTTTGCAGCCACCTTGCGTGGCTTCCTTCCCTCCTAGCGCCCTGCTTGTCTCTTGGGTGGGTGGCTTCCAATCATGAGTTGTTTCTCTAGATCCAAGAAGCCCTTCAACAAGTTCCTGAAGCCTTTTTCTTTTTCTTTTTCTTTTTTTTCTTTTTTTTTTTTTTTTTTGAGACAGAGTCTCACTGTGTTGCCTGGGCTAGAGTGCCATGGCATCATCCTAGCTCACAGCAACCTCAAACTCCTGAGCTCAAGCGATCCTCCTGCCTAAGCCTCCCAGGTAGCTGGGACTACAAGCACACGCCACCATGCCCGGCTAATTTTTTCCATTTTTAGTTGTTTGGCCAATTTCTTTCTATTTTTAGTAGAGATGGGGTCTCGCTCTTGCTCAGGCTGGTCTCGAACTCCTGAGCTCAAACGATCCACTGCCTCGGCCTCCCAGAGTGCTAGGATTACAGGCAGGTGTGAGCCACTGCACCCAGCCAAGCCTTTTTCCCATTAAAACTCAAACTTCATTATGATTCAAATTTCCCAGAATATCCAGAGTTTTCTTACTCAGTTGCAATTTCCCCTGAAGGCCACAGCTTGCTTAGGTGGGGGTGACTGGTCTGGAGACTGATCCAGTCCTCCCTCACTTAAGATAACCTGTTTTGACCATGGAAGTCGATCACTTTCTCCTATCCCATCTAGATGAGTCCACAAGCCCAGGAAGAGTGTCTATAAGAACCCCATCCACTGCAAGGGTACAGCCTAGCATTGCTTCCCTGTGCTCCAAGCATCCTGTATGTGTGGCAGATGTCGCACACCTGAGAGTGGGCAGCAGATGACACTGTCCCACAACCTGCCCTGGTCATGCACTTGTGCACAGGTCTGATCGTGTGTATCTACAGAGCAGAATTCTCTCATGCTGAGCCTTAAGTCAGAGTTCCTAAAGTTGTGTTTGTGGCAACATAGTAGAAATTAATTGATAAAGAAACCAGTTCCTGGAATTTTAGCCAAACTATATTTGTTCCTTGTCTGGCTGAAGAGGGAATATGTTCTTGCCTGAAGTAGAAAGTAGATTCATAATTTAAGATAAGTTTGTTTGAAAACTAGATGGATAGCACCTTCAGCCATACTGATCCCTGTCTTTCTTCTTGGTGTTTCAGGCCAGCTCTAAAGAATCTCAGAGAAGACATGCTTCGTGGTTTTGTGGCTTAAGCTAGGAGTGCAGAAAGAGGTTTGCTGCTCTGCATGAAATTTGTCCCACAGAACTCAGGAGCCCTAATTGTGAACTGTCCCATGAGAACATGTCACCATCACTGTTCAGCAACTCCTTACCTTACCAGTTGCTGCATCTTAGAAACTGTGGTTCTTAGGCCTCCTGGGGCAACTCTAGCCCATCTGAGTGTGTCCTTGCCTGCCCACGGCTAAAGGCCCACGCAGTGAGTGCCGAGACAGGTGGCAGCAGTGGATCTCACCCACACACCCTGGCATTCAGGACTTTAGAAGACAGCCTGGAGTCAGGGCTCTGTGGCACCATCCGACTCTGGCTCTAGCAGCTTGAGGCTTTGGGTCATTCCTTTTTGCCTGAGTTATCATCCGCCATCTGTGTGAAGAACTGTAGAAGGTAGCAGGAACTATGGTCCATAGGAGAGAAGGATCTGAACATTCCTATGGGCAATTTCTTCGTCACAGACTCCCTGAAAGCCCTGTGCCAGGCCCCTGTGATATTACCTAGGAGGAAAATGGAACCTAGCTTTATCCCCAAATCTTGGAGGCTTGGGTAGCTGGGGATTCTGGTATAGCATAGAAGCTTCCACAGAGGCACATCGAGTAGTGGACTCAAGCCCCTGGCAACCTTTAGAAACTGGCAAAAGGGTGATTCGAGCAGAGGCTCAGGAAGATAAGTGGAGTCAGCCAAGGCCAGGCCATGCTAGCATGCCAGAAGCGGGCAGAGCCAGGCCCTAAGCTGGAGAAGCACCTGCAGAAGGGGCTCCCCGAGGAACAAGTAGTGCCCGAGCACCGGCTTGCAGGCGGCACTGCACTAGGCCTTGTGGAGGGCACCCAAGTGGCCGCCACAGTCTCCGTCACTCAGCGTCTGGTTGGAGGGATAAGGCTGACCACTTGAGCAGCACTCGCCTAACTCTGTCCACGTGGCACCTCCGGAGAGACAGCGGTCCAGGCTTGAATCGCAGCAGAACCACAGGGGACAGAGGTGGTGCAGACAGTAAGGGTGAGCAAAGGAAGGGAGAGCTGAGCGCAGTCTTCAAGAAAGGAGAGGAAGAGACAGGGTGGAGGAGACGAGAGACTGCGGGCCGGGGAAGCTGCTGGTCTGGAACCCACCAAGGTCAAGGGTCTGGTCCGCCTAGTGACCCTGGCACCTACCCAGAGTGGGCGTTCAGCAAAGGTGTGTGGCAACCGAATGCCCAGGAGGAGGTGGCAAGGAGGTGACCTGGCTGGCAAGTTTGTGGCCTGAGGAAGAAGCTACCATGTTTGGAACAGAGACTGTGCTGGGGGTCAGTGAAGAAATGGTCAGCTCAGAAGGGTGGAGATGAGGCCTTGGCAGGTAGGAATGGCGCAGGTGGGAATGGCGCAGGCGGAGAGTGCAGGGTTAATGGGGGGAGAGTCTGGTCCAAAGGAAAGGCCGAGGAGAAAGCACCTCGCCCCGCCCAAAAGAAACCGAGTGCACGGAGGTGGGGCTGGAAAGAGAAAGAGGCCTGGCAGTGGTGTGGGAGGGCCCGTGCTTCTGTTTTGGACCCACAGATGGGAGGGATGGGGATGGGGGAGGAGAGGGCGCCCTGGAGCCACAGCTGGAGGGCTTTAGGGGGTCTATTCTGGTACCCATTCGACCCCAGAACTCCCGGTCCAGGACCCCTCCACACTGAGCTCTCAACGCCCACACAAAAGGGCCTTGTGTGGCAGTGCTGGGAGATGCCCAGCGCGTATTTATGCCACGGCCTCCCCCACCCTTGCCGGAGCCTTGGCATGAACATCGCTCCAACAGGTGCGGGAGACGGGAAAAGAGGGCTGGGGACCCGACGGGCACCAGAGGTCAGATGGAAATGGCAGCCTCCATCCCGCTGCCTCCTCTCTGAGCCTCCCCTCAGCGCCTCGCCCTCCCTCACGCCATCTGCCCCACTGCCCTGCCTCTCTCACAGCCCCCCGTCATAGTCTGCTCCATTCTCTCTCCTTCTCTTCCTCTCTGTCCCTCCCCTTGCTGGGCTTCAGAGTGGCACGGAGAGCCTAGAGACAGAGCAGGATTTATTCTTGGAGAATACATCCGTGGCAGAGGGTACCACAGCAACAAGTTTCCATGGTGCTTGGACACAGACAAACATGGCATATGGGAGAGATTACTGGCCTCAGAGTCAGAAGACCTGAGTCCCAACCCTGCCTGTCCTCACCGCCAGTGCATCCTCAAGCAAGCAAGTCGTGGGACCTCCCAAAGCCCCGCTGGGAATCCTGTAAAGGTCCCACCATCTCATCAGCAGCCTGCACCCACCCACATGGGTCAAGTACCTGTTGTCAGCCAAGCACACAGGTACCTAAGGTGCAGGCAGGACAACACACACATGGTTCTTGTCTTCACAGGACTTATAGCTAATAAACAGTAGGGTTGCTCGGAAGAATAGCGTGAGCTAAGTGGTTAGCACCGTGGCCAGTCTCCAGTGGGAGTTCAAGAGATGCTGTGCACAGGAGGTCTGCACACAGGCTGGCCTCCTCTGTCCCATGGAACCCAGTCACTGTGGCCCCAGTTAGAATTTGAGGGTGGTGCTGAACCTCTAACCTTGCCTGCAGCCTAGGGTCTGTTCCAGGTGGTTGGAAACCAGGGGACAACATGAAGTAGCAGAGCCTTATCTACACAGGGGAGAGGACTACCCAGCCTGGGAAGTCCCAGATGTAGGGACGTGGGTGTGTATAAGAGGGTGTGTTCCCGGGTGTAGTGGGAGGATATGCACCTATTTGGGAGAGGAGGAGAGTTTATTCAAAGCCCTGCCTTTGGGCGGCTTAGAAGGTAAGCACCCTTCCCACTCCCTTTCTAGGAAACCAACTGGGAAAAGCAAAGCCTGTGAACTGGGTGGGCACAGCTGCCAGGGGAGCCCGGGGGGGCAGGGTGGGAGGGGGACAGCTGAGGCACTGAAAAGAGAGCCTCATGGGGAACCGGGACAATGAGCTGATAGAAGGAGGGATGTGGCGGGAAGGGGGACGGAGGGGCAGGCTGCCGAGGGCTGCTCTCCTGGCAGCTCCCCAAGGTTAACTGAGGGGCACCAGGCAGCCTCTGCAACATTCCAACAAGACAGAGGCTGGCGTGAAAAGAGCATCTGCTGTGGGGAGAAGGGGCCTTTCTCTGCCCTCGGCTGCTGGCCTTTGTGGAGCTTCTTTGAGGCATGAGCCCCGTGCTACAGCGCGGGTCGGGAGGGGCTGGGGGGATGGCGTGCCACTCAGCATCCAGGCAAACAGGCCACTCTCAACGGACAAGAAGGGGTCAGTGGCCGGTTCAGCTGCCCTCGGACCCCAAGAAGATGCTAGCTGGGAAATCTCTATACATGGAATTCCCGAGTCTGCCTCTGCCTCATGAATGACGGGCATTTAGAGAAGGGCACCACAGGAGAGAAGGGCAGGATGCTGAGTGTCATCTGGAGGCTGGGCAGGACCCTTAGCGAGGGTCAGGAGTCTGTAGTGTAGGGGAAAATTTTGACACTTTCGGGGCCCTGTGTCTAGGTTGAAGGGTTTGGCACAATCGGAAATGCCAAGGCTTTTGCCATATGGTACGTTAACGCAACTGAAACCCACGTGTCTCCACAAACACACACAAGCAACACATTGTGCACACACCTATTGTAGGGACACACGCATATGCAAAATCACACATTCAAAGACACACACACGAATGCAGGACGCTCCTGCGCACACACGCACATGCAGAAGCTCTCAGACACGTTATCTACGAAGTCCACACCCTCCTGAGCTGCTCGCGTGGGCCTATGTGTGCCACATCCTCCTGCATCACAGGCTGACGCACACTGATCCACAGTTCATGTGCTTTCCCAGGCCAGAACTCTGGGATTGATGTCCCTAGAGCACTCTTATCTTCTTGCCTATGGCAGGTCCCATGGATACTGGTCCACATGAAATCCACCTTCCTCACACTCGCCCTGAGCCCAAAATCCAGGCTGCCCTGCACTACACCCTGATTCTGGGCTCTGGGGTACCCAGCTTCCCACCCCGCACCTGCTCCAGACGCTAGGAAACAGCCACCAGCAGGTGGCGCCAGCAGGAGCCTCATGTCACCAGGATTGGCGTTAATGAGGACAAATCCACATTTCTGAGCGGAAATGCGGTCATGCCAGTGGATGTGTAACCCTCCCTACTGTGCTGGGGCCAAGTCCCATGGATGGGTCCACCAAGAGCACCGGGCCAAAGAAAGCCACTGCTAAGAGACCGAAGAGAGAGGACAAAAGATTCAGCCCCAGGAGAAGATGAGAAGCTGAAGATTAGAGACAGGAAAGAGGAGGGAGGGAACAGTGGAGCCACCTCTGTGTGGTCTGTCGGAGGTTTGGGGGTGTGTGCCTGTGTTTTGTGTGCCCATGTTTTGTGTGCACATTTGAGTGCTGCACTGTAACACTGGGGAGTGCACGTGTGTCAGTGGGTACGGAAGAAGTAAGTGTGAAAAGGCTTGCGAACGCAGGGGTGTGTGTGTGCGTGTGCTGCTATGTGTGCATGTGCTGCTGTGTGTGCGTGTGCTGCTGTGTGTGCGTGTGCTGCTGTGTGTGCGTGTGCTGCTGTGTGTAGTGGGACCTGGGAGGGAGAAAGATGAAGCCAAGCAAACTGCAGCACCGCCGGCACCCCACAGACCGCAATTGGTAGCCTCCTCCCACACAGTCCCCGCACTACACACACTCCAGGGACACGCACACACTCTCACACCACCCACGCAGACAGGTGCTATGCCGCCACACACAGACCTGCCCACCCACGCACTTTCACACATACACATGGGCCCGTAGAGAGCCACAAGGAGACGTATAGATGGAGCAGGGACCCACCAGCTCTGCATGTGCGCGCACACGTGTGCACTCTCGCACGTCCTGCGCCGTTTCTATAAATTCTCAGAGCCCCCACACTCCCAGGTTAATAGAGAAGACTCTCCCATCCTGTACAGCATCCTAGTTTCGGAGCCTCGGGGGACCAAAGGGAGATGTTCGAAAGCACAGAGCCCCGCTTGCCTGAGGATAGGAGTGCAGGGGAGTAGAGGAGAGAGCAGCTTCTACACATCCCTCTGCCCCGGGTTGTCAGCAGTGGTGTGTTGGCCAAGTCCCTCAGCACTGTGGACAGGGCCTCCTCAGCAGGAGCTCCAGGACCCTGAACAGCTCTCAGGACATTGGTGCCCCTTTTCTGCATCCAGAAGAGCAACTGAAGGGAGATACATCAAGTTGCAACCTCTCTCTCCTTTCGGAGTCTTGTAAACAGGGATCAAATAGGACTGTTGTGAGAATCCAATGGCAGGAGACCACAGAGCACCCAGCGCTGTGCCTCTGCACCCTAGAGGACACTCTCAGTAGAGCTGACAACTGCTCTGGCTCCCAGCCCTGTGCACTCCCAGATGGGGAGACGAAGCGTCTGTGCGAAGCACCTTGATTCACTCGGTAATGCAGCATTGCCATGTTGTGGAACTGTGAGCCAGGATCTGGGTTCGAGTCCCGACCTTGCCCAATTTTAACCCTGGGACCTTAATCTTAGTTTCTACTAACCTGGATTAATCACAGTAATAATACTAACACAAATCGAGCTTCCCGCATGCCAAGCCCTGTTATTAGCACTTTACAAAGATTAAATCCTTGAGTCTTCATGGCATTAAATGGAATGATATGTTAACGTGTCATTTTATAGAAGACGTGAAAGCACTTGCCTAAGCTCACACCAGCGGCAGGGGCAGAATCAGGGCTGGAACCCAGGCAGCCTGCTCCAGAACCCGTGTGCTTTCCCATAACACTGCGCCTCCTCCTTCGCTGCATGTCATGTGCAGACAGTGACGTCATGGCTACCAAAGCAGCTTGAGGACTGTGCAGCATTATACAAACGCTCGGGTATATTGTTATGCATCCCAGCCCAGCTCACGTATGAGTAATTGCACAGGGAGTGAGAACTGAGATGAAGACAGGAAACCGGTGGGGACAGGTGCCATCTGGGACTGGCACATAACACAGAGAAGAGAGAACTGGGTAGAGAATGGGCCAGCAGCCACAAGCCTCCTTGTACGTCATCTGACTTTTTCCTTAGTCAGTCCATTACTAGGTGAGAGGTCAAACTATCGACACTCTGTGGAAAATTAAGAAGATAATTTCAAGTCTCCCTGAAATCCTCCTCTTAATTCTAATCATCTCTCTCACCAGTCCCTTTCCCCTCTGCACCCTGTCCACAGCCCTCAACCACGTTCTCCAGTGCAGAACGCGTCCCTGCTCTGTGGCACACTTGAGAATCCCTGCTGTAGGAGGACCGGCGTGAGAGCCCAGAGTAATCCCAGCGCGGGCCCCAGAAGTGCAGTCGAGCCAGGAGGCCTCTGCAGATTAGAGAAGGTGCAGATTAGGCAGAGGAGGCCTATGGCCGCTCTCCTTGGCTCAACTTGACTCATCCCAATATGACATGCTGCTCTCTGTAGAAGGTTTCCTGATGCTCAGAAAGGGACCATTTCACATACACCAAGAGGACAAACTTCATCTTTTTGGAAGCTCCGCGCCTCTCGTCCTTGGCTGTCCGCCATGCAGGACAGAACAGTACTGGCCGGGAAGAGAGGGTCTTTCAAACCCCTCACACCACCCCCTCTCCTACGTTTTCCCAATCTTCCTTTCCTTTCCAGAATCCCAGGCAGTTTTCTCCTTCCCTGGGCCAGCCCCCTCCCCTCCCCTGCTTGCTGATGGGTCCATTAGGACAGAGTGCTTTTCTTGTGTTCCTCAAGCTGGCAAACAATCTCAGGCATTTAATAGCGATGGCTGTGAATCTGTCACCATTAGCAGCGCAGCGAAGGCACCCAAGGTACTCCAGCGCTCTATTTTGTTCTTGCTCCTCTTCCATCTCCTACCATGTTCCCCTCCAGTTCGACCTGAGCCCACCACCACCACTGCCTGAGAAAGATGCAGTCGCTTCTCCTCCAAATCCCAAGGAACAAGCAACTTAAGCAGCCTCTGCTAAACTAGGGGAGGAAGTCCCAGTGAACCTCAGAATAGCCTGGGTTTTAAAGAATTCTTATTCTATCCTTCCTTCTATACTCGTGGTTAGGACAGCCTCACTGTTTCCAGGAGAGGAGAGGAGAGGGCGGGGAGGAGAAAGGAGGGGAGGGGAGAGTCGAGTCGAATCTCCAGAAGCTTCCCTCCTCTCCCTACCTGCCACAGGCAGGCAGATGCCCAGCGCTCATGCTACCCGCGTAGCACTTGCTGCCCGGAGCTGGTACTACCTGCTGCCTGTCATCTTCTTTCTTCTCCTTCCACCCTCTAAAGCTCTGTTTCTCCAAACACGGCTCCTGGACCATCCACATTAGAATCACCTGTAGTACATGATAAAATCTCAAGCTTTGGGAGCTCACCTCAAACCCACCCCTGACCTACTGAATCCGAGCCTCAGGGAGCAGAGGCTTAGAACGTCCCTCTGCCAAGCCTCCAGGTAGTGCAGGCACAGCCCGAGGAACCACTGCCCTCGCCGGAGCAGGAGCCGTCCTCCAAAGCCACCTGGGTTGCTTCCTTCCCCACACCCCTTCACCCCAGATGAGTAACAGTCCTGAGACACACAGCTCCGTGACTTTTTTGAGAATGTCCACCATAGCAGAACCCCTGCAATAGCCCAGAGCTGGGTCTGCAACTAATGGACACAGGAAACTGGTGGGGAACTGTGGCCCCAGTTTTTCCACTCACTCCCTCTGAGAACTCTGGCAAGTCACCTTGCACGCGTGCCTCCATTGCCTTAGATATAAAAGGCTTGATACTTGTCCTCTCATCTTATGATTATGATGTAAGGTTCAAACAAGAAAAGTGAAAATGTGGCGGCCGGGCACGGTGGCTCATGCCTGTAATCCTAGCACTTTGGGAGGCCGAGGCAGGTGGATCGCTCAAGGTCAGGAGTTCGAGACCAGCCTGAGCAAGAGCGAGACCCCGTCTCTACTAAAAATAGAAAGAAATTATCTGGACAACTAAAAATATATATAGAAAAAATTAGCTGGGCATGGTGGCACATGCCTGTAGGCCCAGCTACTCAGGAGGCTGAGGCAGGAGGATCGCTTGAGCCCAGGAGTTTGAGGTTGCTATGAGCTAGGCTGACACCACGGCACTCTAGCCAGGGCAACAGAGCCAGACTCTGTCTCAAAAAAAAACAAAAAGAAAAGAAAAGTGAAAATGCGTTGACAGTCTAGACCCTTGAATAGATGATGTGTGATGTCATTATTATGTAGGAGATGCCTGGGAGGGAAAGACAGTATCTATCAGGGGCTGCTGTCCCCGCACTGCAGACTGGCAAGGGCAAAACACAAGCCACTCGGCCGCCAGTGCCCACCACTCCCCCTGGGCTTTGCTCAGAGCTTGTCCTGAGCCTGGGAGAGGAAAGGAGGCTGGGCCAGAAGTCCCATGTCCCTGGAAGAAGTCCTTGAGTCTCCTCAAGTGAGTCTCCCCTCCACCCATGCCCCCGTCTGCCCATCGGTCACCAGCCCCTCCCCAGGGCAGCAGGCCCAGCCCTCCGCATCAGCTCTTCTCCCTCTAATTACTCTTTACACACTCTGGCGCCAGGCCCTCCAACCAAATTACAATTGATTCTTCACTCCTCCTGGATCAATGCCATCGACCCTGGACAAGGAGGACAAATCCAAATTCACCCTCTAGAAACCAAACACCCACGACAAAGCCCAGCAGAGAGACCTGCCCCCACAGACTGGGAATGTGCGTGCACACACACACACACGTACACTCTTTTGCTTGCCCAAGATGCATAAGGATGAGCACGTGCACAAAATGCACTGGGCCACACACAGGCATTCACGTGTGGACACATAAATGGTTCAATACACTCACAGAGCCACTCTTACGCATGTCTACATATGTGTACACAAAAAGCACACGCATCCACTCATATACAGGGACACATATACATGCCACTGACTAGAAGAAGAGGGCCCTTTGGGGACCAGAGAAAGCACTAGCACATCCAGCCCCCTCTCCAGCTGCCATCCTAGGTCCACGCTCAGGAGCATGCCCCGCATGTCATTCATGCATGAGAGGCCCGTGGGCCTGAGACACACATCTCAAAGCAGAGGCTCTTCAGCCAGTCGTGTAGGACTCTGGTGCACCCTCTTCCGGGACATGCCCTGCCTGCCAACCTCCTCAGGATGTTGGAGAAACGCCCAGCCACTTCTCCCCCAGACAGAGCCCATTATAACTCAGCTGGGCTCACTCGACACCTCAGTCCTCAGAGAAGCTGGGAGTACATCTGCACCTGAGGCCCCAAATAATTGGAAATGAGGTGCCAAGCTTTACAGATGCCAATGCTGGGGGACAGCCACCAGCCCACTCCCCTCCAGATATGGGGGCACAGAGAGAATGCCAAGTATAGAAGAGACTGAAGGCAGAATGGGACCACTCACCCAACATGGCCAAGCAGATGCCCAAGGCCTCAGACTATACCACCCCTTATCCCACGGTCAAGTTCATCTACTCTCTCCCACGCACACCCCCAGGCCAATGGCCTCATGCCAGGCCCATCTCTAGGTCAAGTCACAGGAACACGGAACATTAGAAGGAGAAAAGCCCTAAGAGATAAAGTCACCCCCTGCCCATATTCTCTCAGTGCCCAAATTTCCTTAATGCCATTCTCAGTGAGGGACTGTCCATCATTCTGAACGTGTTCACTGGGATACCATGGGGAATGGAGAACTCCATCGTGCAGCCAGTGCTCTGTTCCAACACTCTAAAGTTCTCTCAAAATATCAAGATCTCTCTTCCCATAATGTCCACCAATTGGTGTGAGTAGAAGGAAAGCCATTTTTATCATAAGGGGTTGGTCATTCTACTGAGCTGCCTAAGGAAGGCCCACTGTCTCACATTTCTCCTCCAACTACTCAATGTGGGACTCTGCAGAGGCCAAGAGGGAGACCCTGGGGGCAATCGAACCCTTGGGGAGGTGCAAGGGACTGGCCTCCCTTGCACAAAAGGAAGATCTTGAAAGAGTCAGATATCTGTCAATCTATGGAAGAAGTCCAGTTTGGGTTTCATGTCTAATTTTAGTCTACCGATTTTCCTATGTGACCATGGGGAAGTTCTTGGATCTCACTAGGCCTCAGCTTCCCCGAAAATAAAACGAGGTAATAGAATTACAGCTGATAACGACAGATGTCTAAGGTCTGAGGAGGACTCTTGCAGTGTTGTGCATGGCATGCCCACATGAACGCCCCAGGCCTTGGCTCCAGCATTGGATCGAACTCCAGCACAGAGAGTGGACGTCTCCATCCTCACGAGCTCTGTGTGCATGGTTTGAACCTCCTCTGTGTTATCTATTTCCACCTCTCACACAGAGCTTTTCCAACCTTTCCTTGAGGGCTTGAGGACCATGAACTTTGCCCCCACACTGCCCACCCCCACTAGCTGTCACTGCTTGCACTGAGGAAGATCTGTCATTCGGTAGTCCCTTGCAGGCTAGAGCAAGAGGGGGTGGTCTGATGGAGAGAAGCCTCTGGGAGATCCTGCGGTGGCTCTGTCCCCCTCCCTGTCCTTCCCACCACCCCAACATCCACACAGACAGATTGAGAAGCATTTCCCAAACCACCTTGCAACTGTGTCTCTGGGTGTGAATTAGATGCCACCAGTTGCATACACTCACACAAGATTTGGAGGACAGCCAGGAGGGGAGGTGCTCTTCCTGAAGCCCTGATTGTTGGTGGTTATCAAGGTCATAAGAGGCTTACAGGAGTTTCCAGTGTTCACTCTTCATTTTATAAGTTTTGAAAATGATAGCAGTAGCCTCCTCATCTAACAGCCTAATCCCTGGATTTCCTAGTCCCTTCTCTCATCTCCAGGCTTCCAGAAGTTTCTCTGGGTCCAGGGCACCTCCAACTTCGATGGGCATAGCCCTGCTGGCAGCCTCAAAGTCATGGCTTTCCTTTTTTTGTTTTGTTTTTTTGAGACAGAGTCTCTCTTTGTGGCCACAGCTGGAGTGCAGTGGCATCATTATAGCTCGCCACAACCTCAAATTCCTGGGCTCAAAGTGATCCTCCTGCCTCAGCCTCCCAAGCAGCTGGGACTACAGGCACATGCCCCCATGCCTGGCTAATTTTTTAGTGGGTGATTGTTGTTGTTGTTGTGGAGACTAGATCTCACTGTATTGCTCAGGCTGGTCTCAAACTCCTGGCCTCAAGGGATCCTCCCACCTTGGCCTCCCAAAGTGCTGGGATTACAGGCGTGAGCCTTCACACCCTGGCTGGCTTCCCTAATTCTGTGTCGTTCTGGGAGTCATCCCAGTAGCCTCGATCTGTTTCTTCTGTCCTTCCAAAGACTGCAAGCCCCGAAATTTGTATATTCAATCCTTTTCAGCTTGAACTATCTAGAGTGGAGACTTTTTCCTTCTCTGCATCTTGACATACAAGATGCAAGCTAGGGTGAGAGCAGCTACTGTGTCAACTTCATTCAACAGACACTTAATGAGTACAAACCATATCACCTGGTGCTGTGCTAGACACTGCGGCTGCAGCAACCGTGAAGACAAGAAAGTCACGCCAGCAGGTGAACAAAGGCCTGAACAGAGTGGCAGGGATGGGAATGGTTAGGGCAGGCCATGTCCCAGTCTCCACCTAGTCAGCCCAGCACCAGGGACAGAGACATATGCAAAAAAGCAGCCTTGGAGTGAGTGGGCGGGGCTGAGTGCTGGCTTCCAGGCTCACCATGGAACTCCCACTCTCTCCAGGGCTCAGTTGCTTTGCTTCACTCCCACTGAACCCCTCCCCTTTGCATTTTTTGTCCCTCACTCTTCCAGACTCAGGAGACAAGCCCTCTCCCAGGAGGTCCTCCTGGCTCTCCTCCCTCAGGGCTTTGTTCTGTGCTTCATGGAGAGTTTCACAGATTGAATTCACATGATACTCATCCCAGCATTTCTTCTTTTTGCGTACGGCACATGCACGCATAGGCACACCATTGCGGTGAGCTGTTTGTCTCAGATGGGGCTCCAGATGCTGAACCAGAGATGGGGGTTCACATGCCGGGACTTATGGAGGGAGGGCTCCCGGGAGGAACCCCAAGGAAGTGAGGACAGCAGATCGTCAGGGCAAGAAGCCCAGGAAAGACGTAGTTTCATCTGAAGTCCAGCTTCCGTCTGCCCTCCCCAGAGCCCCGAAGCATGAACGGCACCCCAAACTCATCCCACCTTGAGGAAGGGGACTGGCCTGCTGTAACCTGCACCATGCATTTCCGCGAGGGAAAGGGTGCAGCCAGGGCTCAGAGAGCAGCGCGGGGAGGGCTGGGCAGCGCAGGAAAGAGGCCTGGGAGGAGCACGACTGCAAGAAGAATAAAATAGAAACGCACTACAGCATTCCCAGAGAATAAGAGTCGGACAGAATGGGGTCACGGGAAAGGCAGTAGGTTCCTGATCCGGTTGCCTTTCTCCCCTTCCAGCTGAGCCGGAGCTGGGGCCAAGCAGATTCCCACCAAGATGGCACACAGTCACAACGAAGAACTGTTTGTGCTTGCAGGTGTTTGGGGATTAATAACGAGCTTATTAATTAGGCAACATAAAGCCACAAGGCATTTTGTTTTGTTTTGTTTGAGACAAAGTCTCACTCTGTCGCCTTGGCTAGAGTACAGTGGCATCATTATAGCTCACAGCAACCTCAAACTCCTGGGCTCAAATGATCCTCCTGCCTCAGCCTCAAGTAGCTGGAACTATAGGCACGTGCCACCATGCACAGCTAATTTTTCTATTTTTAGTAGAAACAGAGTCTCACTCTTGCTCAGGCTGGTCTCAAACTCCTGAGCCCAAGCGATCCTCCTGCCTCGGCCTCCCAGAGTGCTAGGATTACAGGCATGAGCCACCGCTCCCGGTCTCATGCTTTTATTATATGCTACAAACAGAGCTGTTCTTCAGGTGCCAGTGGATTCTGCAAGGAGTGACAGGGCCACAGTGACCTGACGCCTCAATTCTCTGCCCAGGGGAGTGACGTCAGGGCGATATGCCTCTTGCCTGGAGGTGGATCTCCAGTGTGCTTGTCATTGTTGTTGTTTCTTCACCTCTAAGCCAGAAATCCTGACTCCCATAACCCCTAAAACAGCTTCTGGGGGAGCCAGCATCACCAAACCAGCAAAGAAGGTGCTCCGGGGAGCTCTGCAGGACTCTCTTCCAGCCTTCTCTCAGCTCCATTCCCTTTCCCCTCCCTCCATAGCTGCCTTTTATTCCGGCCCTAAAGGAGCAGGTGGTGACTCTTTTCAGAGTGGAATTGGCCCAGGAAAATATCTACCCTGGCCAAGAAGAGAAAATGACAGCAACAGGTCCCAGAGAATCTGTCTCTGTCTGGACATGTTGGATGCTAGAACAATGAAACCCATGCCATGCGCCACCGGCCCTAGCCCCTGGCAGGTGTCCCCTCCTGGCCCAAGACAGGACCCTCGTGGTTCCCTGCTCACTAGGCTGGGGTGGCACAGTATCTTCTTGATTTGCGATATGAGCAGCCACCAAGCAGCCACCAAGTTGGTTCTTTTTTTTTTGAGACAGAGTCTCACTCTTTTGCCCAGGCTAGAGTGAGTGCCGTGGCATCAGCCTAGCTCACAGCAACCTCAAACTCCTGGACTCAAGCAATCCTCCTGCCTCAGCCTCCCGAGTAGCTGGGACTATAGGCATGCACCACCATGCCCGGCTAATTTTTCTATATATTTTTAGTTGTCCAATTAATTTCTTTTCATTTTTAGTAGAGACAGGGTCTCGTTCTTGCTCAGGCTAGTTTTGAACTCCTGAGCTCAAACTATCCGCCCGCCTCGGCCTCCCAGAGAGCCAGGATTACAGGCGTGAGCCACCGCGCCCGGCCCCCAAGTTGGTTCTTACTGACATGGTAGACGATGAGCCAGGGCAGTATGGAAAGGGGCACATTTTTCGGTACAGACAGGAACACTGCCCACGTGGTGAAAAACTGCTCAAAATGAAAATTTCGCCAGGAAGCTGGGACTCGGGCACAGGGAATTAAGGGAGACATGGATGGCGGGGGCAGGAGGGCATCTCCAGGAAGTATCTTTCCACTTAACCTTCGGGGCACCGCTCCTCCTATAAACACAGCATTGGCTCCACTCAAAGACTGCTCAGAAATACTCTTTTCTTCTCACTTGAGCCATTTTCTTGAGCAATTGTCAAAAACTGGAAATGCAAAAGACTCGTGAATTCCAGGGTCTTACAGAGGTCAGGCCGCCCATTCCCTCACCTCTGGAGACTTACACATCCTAGAACACTGGGAGGTGGGAGGGCTCCTGTTCCTATGCATGAGTCATGTGAGCATGACTATGCTTGGCCGGGAAACCAGACCCCTGCAGCCCTAAATCCTGTCTGCCCCACCACTCTTGGTCCCCATCTCAAGCCCTGCAGTGTTCCGGCAGAGACAGATGTGTGGAGGACAACGTCAGGCCAAAGCATACTCTTTAAGTTTGTGCTAAAAACCCCAAAATGGTCCCCAGCGAGAAGCCTAAACATGTAGAGGTCTCCTCTGGCCAAGACTAGAGACAGGATCCTTGCTCCCTTCCTCTCTCCAGGTCTGCACCTGCTTGACCAGAGAGGGGAGGGCATCTGCAAGAAAGCGCAACGTGAAGGAGAAGCATCCCTTCTTCAGGCCAAGTCTAGGGCCCCAGCCAGGAACCTAGGTCAGGACAGTTCCCAGTAGGAACGAGAGAAAGTCCTAGGCCATCGGCTGAGGGAGAGAGGCCAGACATACAGCACGTTGGCCCAAACCATTCTTGCTTCAGCCCACAGAAATTCGTCTTCTCTCTGCTTATGCACGAAAAGAGGGTGGGAACAAAGGAGCAGGAAATCCAAGAGCTTCCCCCAGGAGCCGAGGCCTCGGGCCAAACTGGGGCCTCACATGAATGTGCTCGGAATCTGCCTGTGCCTCCAGGGTCCTCGGGGTCCTCTGCTCTCCCCTGAGCTAAGAGTCTGAGAGGCCAAATTATTGGTGCTGTGGGAGCCTTCAAATGGTGTTTCCTGTGGGTGTTATTTCCAGCCTAGTGTTGCAGTAACATCGCTCTGCCTGGTGATTACTATATTATTATAAATTAATCATAGGCTAACGATACACCCTCACCTGCTTTCCTCCTCAGGCTGCGCGAGATCCCACCTAGAGCCTGAAGCATCTACCAGCTGCACCCCCATCCCACCCTCAGGGGCCAGCCCTGCAGTCGGCACCCTTCCCACAGTCAGAGGAAGGTATTCTCTTATGCCCCTGTTCTAAGCTGGCAATGTCCACAGCCAGGGTTCAGAGCCCACAAGTCTTTGTGGCCCATTGGCCCCCTTTCTTACCCTCAGATGACAGTGGTCTAGGAGGCCAAGTGAAGTCCACAAGAGGCGACAGGTAGTTTTGATGGTTTGCTGGCATCCAGAAGGAAAGGAGGACAGAGCTCTGGTTATCTGGGACTAGCCAACTCGTCCAAGTGCTGATTCAGCACGACTTTACGCCAGGCATTCGTTCATTCACTCGGCCACTCATTTAATAAATGTTTGTAAAGCCTTTATCCGGCAAGTGCTGTTTAGGCAAAATGAACAAGACAGACCAAGGTCCTGCCCTCAGGGAACTCTGCTCCAGACACAAGTACTATGTCAGGCCCCGGGAGATAGCTGTGAAAGGTCGTGGTCCTTGAACATTGAGTGAGGACAGTATCACTCAGTCATTTAAGGGCATCGTCTGAGTGCCCACTGGTATGCTGACTGTAGAAAGAGAGAAATATAACCCAGAGACAGAAGACTTACCTCCTGACCTCAAGGAACAGAGGCTAGTGGGAAAGAAGTATAAATAAATACAAAATAACTGATCAGGTACCAAAGAACCAAGGGAATATGCCACTGAGATGGGCCTGATGAAGCAATCAGGGAAGATGTCACTAAGAGTATTAGCATTTGTTTCAGGAATTGAGCCCCTCACCTGTGGTTTATACTCTGCCCTTGCAGGCCTGTTGACATCTTTTAGGAGTCCTTCTATGCCATGAGGTGATTTGTGCATGCTCAGCCACAACATGACCAAGGCATAGAACATGCCCAGACATCCGGTATAATGTTCCGGGCTTAATAGTTATTAATGGGTTACCATGATGAAAAGAAAGAGGCTGGGGTGGTGGTGATATTGGAGATAAGGGGCTTCCCAGGCAGGAGGACTGGTCACCTGGAGCTGACACAGGCATATGCAGAGCCCAAGCCACACCAATTTATTTGCAAGACATGAGCACTACAGAGAATTCGTTCACTTTACTCATCTTGGTTGCCTCATGTGGGCAGTCTACAGTGCAGCCCCCAATGCTCCAGGCCTCCTCGTACTCACATGCCTTTATACAGTCCCTTCCTTAGGGCTGACTGGTGTTACCAATAGAATCCTGGAAGTGATGGTGTATAACTTCCATTGCCGGACCATAAAGACATTGTGCCTTGGTCTCCTGGATTACTCACTTGGGAGAAGTCATTGCCATGCTATAAGGACACTTCTGCAGCCCTGTGGAGGGCTCCTCATGGAAGAAACTGGGAACTCTTGCCAAGAGCCAACACCACCTTGCCAGCCATGTGAATTAGCCACCTTGGAAGCATGTACTCTGGCCTCAGTCAAGCCTTCAGATGACTGCAGCCCAGGCTGATGTCTGATTATAGTCCCATGAGAGTCCCCAAGCCAGGACCACCTAGCCAAGCCACTCCTGAATTTCTGAACCACAGATACTATGAGAGGGTAAGGAATAGGTATGGTTCCTTTAAATTGCTAAGTAGGGGATAATAGGCTATTAATATGTAGCAGAGATAACTAATGCTTATCCCTAGCAATGTGTTCCTAGAACACAGCAGGTGCTCAGGAAATGTTTGATGAATGAACAAGTGAATGAAGCTTCTGGCAGAGGGGCTATACGTCAAATATCATGGCTATTGGTAGGAGAGAGGGAGCAGGTGGCCATGGCCAGGAGAACCAATATTGAAAACTTGGAAAGATAACAAAACTTAACCCATAAACTTGGGTATTCAAGAAATGTCATAACACTTCATTTTCTTTAAATCAAAATAAATTGACTCCAAGTCATTATTGTTACCAAGACCCCTCTCTACCCCTACCTCAACCTCACTCAAGAATCTGGGGAAAGAGCCTCTACTCTCCCAAGCCTACCGTGGTCACCTCCGATACCTTCAAAGCCCACACACATGATTTCTTAAAGTCAGGTTGCACTGCAGCTATAAGGACTTTCTTGGGAGTCCCAAGGTTTAGAATAGTCTCTTAGAAACACAATAAATCCATTCCCTTCTGAGTTCTCACACTGCATTCATTCACTCAACAAATATCTATTGGGTGCTGCATTAGCCAGTGTTCTCTGATAAACAGAACAACGGGATCTGTGTATGAGTGTGTGTATGAGTGTGTGTGTGTATGAGTATGTGTATGAGTGTGTGTGAGTATGTATGTGTGTATGAGTGTGGTGTATGAGAGTGTGTTTGTCTGTGAGTGTCTGTGTGTATGCAGAGGGAGACAGAGAGAGAGATTTATTTTAAGGACTTGGTTCATGGGTTTGAAGCTGGCAAGTCCAAGATCTGTAGCACAGGCCGGCAGGCTGGAGACCCAGGGAAGCGCTGATGCTGTAGCCCAGTCCAAAGGTGGTCTGCCAGCAGCATTCCCTCTTCTTTGGGGGAAGTTAAGGCAGCCAACTGATTGGAAGAGGCCCACACACATTACAGAGGCAATCTGCTTTGCTCAGAGTATACTGATTTAAATGTTAATCTCATCTAAAAAAGTACCTTCACAGAAACATCCAGACTAGTGTTTGACCAAATATCGGGATACCATGATTGAGCCAAGTTGACACAAAAAAATCAGCCATCACAAATGTCATTAACTGATCCAGGCTCTGGGGATATAGCAGTGAACCAAAACAGACAGATGACAAAATCTTGGTCCACTGGAGCTTTTACATTCGGGGAGCGGGGGGAATGATAATAGACAAATAATCAAATACATATATTTAGGTAGCTCTTATGCCAAGAAGAAACATAAATCAGGTAAAGTGGAAGAAAGTGATGAAGGTTGCCACTTCAGACGGTTTGGTCAGGGAAGATCCCTACAGCACATGAGCAGAGACCTAAATGGAGTGAAGAAGGAAGTCACGTGACTGGCGGGAAGAGCTTCCAGGCTGAGCAAACAGCAAGTTCAAGGTTCCTCTCACCAGAGAGGTTGAAGATGTGCCCTCGACTCCTCAGAAGTTCATCTGTCTTTCCACCTCTCCCCATCCCAATCCCTCCAAGGAGTCCAGACTTTGAAAACAAAAGCCAGGAAGGGAGTTTGTCTATGAGTAACTTCTTTTTTGGTGATACAGATCTGATCCACTGAAGCAAGAGAACGAACGCACAAAACCTGCTACTTTCTTACAAAGGGATGGGGTGGGGAAAATATAAATACACCAAAAATTAATTTCTCAAAAAATCGAATAGCCACAGGGCCAGCAACTACCCATCACACCCTGAGCCCAGCTGGGATCTTGAGGCAGATTTCAGGGGTGAGGGGAAGCAGGAAATCTCTCATTTTTAGAACTCTCTGATTCAGGAAAGCGCACAGATTTCCTCACAAAAACTAGAGAAATTCTTCTCCCAGACTACCAGATTTCCCCAAGAAATCTACCATGGATTGGAAAATCCGAGTGTGAGCAGCAGCAGGGTGAGTCTCCACTCACACCATCTCAGACCTGGAGCCCGGGACTCCCAGGGCAGGAGGCTCCTCAGCTCCTGCTCAGCCAGACTCCAGCCTGGGGCCAGGCCCTGGGAACCCAGCGGGAGCTCCCACAAGCCAACCTCAGGGAAATCTGGGGCCATGGAGACCACTCCTCAAGAAAGGAGGAATCGGTGAGGGGTGAGAGGCAGGACTGAGCTGCTATGGGCTGGAGGCAGGAAAGCCAGAGCGGGAAGCGGTGAGTCTCCCCGAAGGGCAGTGAGCTTAAACCAGAGACCTGCTGCTGGGGAGGGCTGGGTGGCTCCAGGCCACATGGTTTTGAAGAAGCCTTGGTTCTGCCTCCTCCCCCTCTCACACTCCACATATGAAGCCCCTAGAGAAGATGGTATCTGGGAAATTGAGATCGATTCAGTTCAACAAACCTGTGCGCAGTAAATTTTCTTCTCTGCGCTAGAGACCCTGCCAGATGCTGGAAATGCCAAGAGGAATAAAATGCAGCCCTGCCCTGTGTAACCTTATCCAAGGTTATGGCATGATCCCCGGTATGCCAAGGGCACGAGTAAAGTATAATGAGGGCACAGAGGAGGAAAAGATTAATTCTACCTGGAGGTTGCAGCACGAGGAAGGGAGGGGGCACATTTCTCAGAAAAAGTGACACGTGACCTTGGGGAGTGGGTGGGGATGGTCTGAGGGCCGGCAGCAGGGTAGAATGCGCAGGGCATGTTCTAGGGCGTTTCCAGGGCCAGACAGGGCAGGAGATGGTGAGGGAAGTGGGCTCGGACTGGCCTAGGAACAGACCTGTGCTTCCGTGATGAAGGGCTCTGGGGAGAGCTTGCCCTCATCCCATAGGCAGCTTGGACGCAGACCTACAAACTCTTTGAGACAGGCGCCCCTGGCGTCGGCAGGGTGTGAGGTGAGGAACGCGAGAGGAAGGAGCAATGACGAAGAGGGAACCTGGACGTCATCAGGAGTCCAGGCCACGGGCCACAGGGCAGATATTGCCAGCCCCTGCTAAGACGACGGCCCAAGGACATGGCAGAGAGGGCAGATTGAGGGAGGGCTCAGGCAGCCATCAGGCTGGGGCTCAGCTGGTCCAGGTGGCTGTAAAGATGGAGAGCTCAGGCATCGACATGGAGAAGAAAGGGCCAGAATGTGTGTCCTGTGAGGGCAAGGCTGGCCTGCCTCACCCAGCCTCAGCACAGCCATGGACACGCGGGAGATTCTCAATGACATGTGTGGGCCTAATGAGCGGAAGAATAAATGCAAAGTGGTAGAAGAGAAGAAGGAACAGTGAACTCACCTGGCGCATTGCCCTGCCAAGGATGGCTGCAGTCCATAACAGGGCACTTCCCGCTCGGCAGCCCCGAGGGAAGTATTTCTGGTCGGTGGGACGTGCCACTTGCTCTGCCTGCAGGCCGAGCTGGGCCCAGCGTGAGCGTGGAGCGCAGATCCCAGAGTGGGACAAGAGCTGTCAGGAGGCAGAGGGCATAGCGACAGCGGCAGAACAGGGGGAGGAGGACAGGGAAGGAGCTGAAATCTATTAACAGCAGGAAATCCATAACTGGGTCTGAGGCCAGGAAAAGGGATTTGCAAAGAAAATTCTATTTAGGGTGTATTTCCTCCTTATCGCAGTAAATGGGCTGCCAAAGTGGTATTGCTCTGTATGAAAAGCCTGCTGTCCTTTTAAAATTGCACCCAGACACCCATGCATTATATCTGCTGTGTGTACATAAAGAGAGAAACCTATCTGCAGCTCCCATTCACAAATGCGGGGCCTCACGCGCTGAGAAAGGCAGGCGGGGAAGCGGTTTCTGCAGGGTAGACACCTCTCCCTCGGGCAGGGCCAATGCTCCACTTACGGTTACCCTGGAACTTGTGCTTCTGGATAAAGCCCACCCCTTCCTTTCGAAAAGATTTTCTATTTATTTTAAGATTATTATTATTTAAGATTATTATACAGCAAAATGGACTCTTTTCTATTGGTCTACAGCTCTATGAATTTTTACGTGTGTATGGAGTCATGTAACCTCTACTGGATCAGGATATAACAGCTCCATCAGCCCAAAATACTCCCTTGAGCTACCCCTTCATTCTCCAGCCCTCACCCAATCCATAACCCCTGCAACCATTGATTGTTTCCATCACTATAATTTTGTCTTTTCCAATATAGCGGACAAATGGGGTCGTCCAGCACATACGCTTCCGAGACCGCTTCTTTCACTGCACACCGTGTCTGCGAGATTGCCCAAGCCGGTGCCTCTGTCCCAGCTCGTCCACTTTTCCGTGGTCCGAGTGGGCCGTGTGTGGCTCCCCTGCCCTTTGGGCCACTTCACGATCCTCAGTGCCTCTTTCACAGAGTGGGCAACAAAGAAAGGGGGGGAAGACA
Source organism: Avahi laniger (assembly GCA_963575035.1). NCBI lineage: Eukaryota > Metazoa > Chordata > Mammalia > Primates > Indriidae > Avahi > Avahi laniger. The sequence continues at coordinate 95,564 of CAUYSK010101055.1, forward strand.
CTCTGTGGCTTCCCACCCCCTTCATCGCATGAGAATGCATCGAGTGTGTAAACTAGAACAAGGTCCTGAGTCTGCTGCTGACTGGATGAAACCCCCATTGGCCAAGGGAGCCCCGGGA
>CAUYSK010101056.1:0-25435 GCA_963575035.1 Avahi laniger
ACTGTCCAATTAATTTCTTTCTATTTTTGGTAGAGACGGGGTCTTGCTCTTGCTCAAGCTGGTCTCGAACTCCTGAGCTCAAACAATCCGCCCGCCTCGGCCTCCCAGAGAGCTAGGATTACAGGCGTGAGCCACCGCGCCTGGCTACACGTGATGTTTTGATACAGGCATGCAATGTGAATTAATCAAATCAGGATAATTGGGGTGCCCATCACCTCAGGCATTCATCATTTCTTTGTGTTAAGAACATTCCAGTTCCACTCTTTTAGTTATCTTAAAGTATATCCTAACTTATCGTTGATTATAGTCGCTTCGTTGTGCTGTCAAATACAGTTCATTGTATCTAACTATATTTTTGCACCCATTAACCATCCCCACTTTATCCCCCTCTCCCCGCCACCCTTCCCAGCCGCAGGGAACCATCATTCTACTTTCTGTCTCCATGAGATCAATTCTTTTTAATATTTAGCTCCCACATGTGAGTGAGAACACACAAAATTTATCTTTCTGTGCATGGCTTATTTCACCTAACGTAATATTCTCCAGTTCCATCCATGTTGTCACAAGTGGCAGGATTTCATTCTTTTTTGTGGCTGTATAATATTCCATTGTGTATATGCACCACAATCTCTTTATCCATCATTTGTTGATGGACACTTATATTGATTCCACATCTTGGCTATTGTGAATAGTGCTGCAATAAACATGGAGGTGCAGATGTCTTTTCTACACACGGGATTCCTAGGAGGCCTCCTTTTCTGTACTGGTCCCGGTTGGCCCTCCAACACATGTTGACACCAGACAGTGATCTCACCTTCCTCATCAGTGATTGATTTAGGAATAGGCACTTCTGTCCAGTAGAGGCAAAGGGGCTCTTCTGGGGCTTATGGAAAATGTTTCTTGCTCCTAGGAATGAAACACAAGAAAGATGGACTTCCCTCTTCCTGGGCTGCTGTGGTTCCTGGTACTGTGGCAGTCATCCTGTGCCGCTGAAGGAAGCCAAAATCACAGGGAATTGCAGAGTTCCTGATGACACTGCTGTGCAGCTAACCATCCCCGGAGTGGTCTTGTCTCTGGACTGCTTGTTACCTAAGATGATGAATTTCTTTATTGTTTAAACTAGCTTAAACTATTACACTATTTTTGTTTCTCTCTTTCAGTTTTGGTTGTTTATTTTTGTCTGTCTGATTGCTTTTATTACTCATAGTGAATGCAAACTAACTTATATACTTTGAAAACTATTGACTTAGGTCAATCATCACTTTTCAAAGATGAGGCAACTGAGACCTAGGGGAATAGAGAATGACTGGGTCAAAGTTACGTCCTGATTAGTGGCAGTGGGGGTTCAAGGTCCCAGGATTTCTGACTGCTGGCCTAGGACACCTGTCTTAGGTTCACAGCCTGGGATCTTGTGTTAATGTGTTAGGTTGTCCCAGTGAGCATTGTGCCCTGGTTCCAGTGGGATTCAAGCAAGCCAGGGAGACCCTGCAAGGCTGAGAGAGTTGGGACCAAAGTGGGCAGAACAGACCAAGGGCCTCTTCAGTGGTTCTGTGGGCAACTTGTGAAAAGCACACAGTGTTATACAGATGCATAACCCATTCTTGCACCAGACTGTGTTTGGGCCCTTAGAAAAGAGAAGAAACTGAGGCATTCAGTGTTGTCATGTAAATCAGCTAGGAATCACATTTGGCTACTTAAGATAAACCTTAAACAAGTAAGGGGTTATTTTTCTCACATAATTGGAAGTCTGGAGATAGGCAGTCCAGTTTGGTGCAGCTGCTCAAGGGTGTCATTGAGAATCAACACTCCTAGATTGAGCCAGGTGCCATGGCGCACACCTTTTGTTCTGGCTACTCGGAAGGCTGACGTCGGAGGATTGCTTGAGCTCAGGAGCTCAGGGCTGCAGTGAGCTATGATCGCACCAGTGAATAGCCACTGCGCTCCACCCTGGGTAATGAAGCTGAGATCACAACTCTATTTAAAAAAAAAACAAAAACCAACACTCCTGTTATCTTCCTGTTCTGCCATTCTCAACATACAGTTTTTTGTTCTGGTGGTCACAAATGGCTGCATCACATCTGAGTTCCAGGCTGGAAGAAGGGGGCAGGGAAAGAAGTTTGTGCCTGCTGAATCTGTCTTTTTATCAAGAAAACAATACCTTTCCATACAATTCTTTATATACCTTATTGGCCAGAAATGGGTTACATGGACATCCTTCGCTAGATTTGGGGGAGGTCAATATTTTTAACAGGGAATTTTGCTGCCCCAAACAAACTCAAGATTTCATGAGAAAGGAGACAGGGCCAAATGGATATTGGGAGGCAACGAGTGTTCTTCCACAGCAGGATTGGCCCAGACTTACTCAGCAGGGCAACCAAGACAGGAATAACCTAGAGGGTGTGAGCCCCTCTCTGAGAAGCTGCTCTGACCTCTGTCTTCTGCCTCCAGGGGCTCCTTCTTCCGCAGATATCAAAGTAATCTTCCTACAGCACTGACTCTGGCTTCCTTGCCTGGAATCTCCCTTTGCTCGTAGGATGCAGCCCAAATTCCTTGGCCTGCTAGTTAAGGTCCTCCTGGATCAGGCCACAAACCACCCCTCTGGCCCCATTCACCTCCTAGCCCCGTCCTCAGCTGTGTTCTGTCCCATGTGGGCAGTGCCCTTCACTTGTTCTCAGGGGTCAGCTACCATCCTTTCTCAGGGGTCAGCTACTATCCTTTCCGCCTGACAGGATCCTACCACCATTAGGGTCACCTCATCCCCAAAACTGGCTCTGGCCCTTCCCCGTGGTCCCTTGGGTGTGACAACTTATGCTACTCAGCTCAAACACCTGTCATGTAGCAACCACATCAGAGTTGAAGCTCCTTGAGGAGTGAAAACGCGCCCCATCTGTTCATACGCCCACGTCATACACCTAGAAGCTCAATAAATACCCATGTTTTCATTAAAAACGATTCATCTCTGTCAATTTCAAAACAGGGTCTCTGGGAGTACTCTTGGAATATTGATGGATTTCAAAATACGGAGTTGGAAATATGCTCTCGGCGATTTAAAAAGCTGGCAATGTTTGAGTGTGCTTGAACTGCGACTGTCAGACACGCCCAGATGCTATCTGCCTTGTCTACCACTGTGTACGGCACACAGCATGGTGCCCAGTGCTCGCAGGCACAGAACAAATAGTTGATGAAGTGACATGAGAAGGGACTCCTGGACAGCTGACAGGTGGATCCAGTATGTCTGATTCCTTATTTTTCCCCCGGACTGGCCTTGCAGCCTGGGAAGAGGTCTCATCTCTCAGTCCTAGTGGGGGGGAGTTGAGAAGCCAAACCACTCAAGCCCCTTAAGAGAGGCCACCCAAGGCCTCGCTCTCTCTCTGCAGTTGTCCAGAGGTCGGGGCGCAGACTTGGCACAACAATGTCACCAAGGACACAGGTGTCCTCCTATGCTTTCTCCTTTCCTATCTTCAGCATTTTGAAGGATCACACGCACATGCTCTAACAACAAGGGAGGCTAGGAAGGCACACCACTGGCATGCTTGGCTACCGTGGGAGCAGAGAAGTGGGAAGGAATGATATTTGGGTAGGCAACAAGCAGTAAGTGCCATCATTTTGTTTGAAGATAAGGAATGGGAGTTGGAGAGATAAAGTGCCATGCCCAAGGTCCTACAGGAAGTATTATAAATAGCAGAGCTGGGGGCTGTCCGACTCTAAAGGCCTGTTCCTTCCTTTCGATCACCTTCATGGTGCAGGACAAAGGCGTGTGCTGCAGAGCGCATGTGGCTGGGCAGGGTAGTTCCAACACTAGGAACCTCCATCCTGGGGACCAGTGATTATGGCATTTCTGACACAGGCTTCTGGATTTGTAACTCCTTCCCCTTGAAATTGGACTGTATTGGATAGGGATGGGGTGGGATGGAAAGGAGAGGCTATATGCCTTTATCTTTTTTAAACTTTTACTTTAAAGTATAATACGCATTCAGAATAGTACATGAATTATAAGAGTATGGCTTAATCTGTTTTCATAAAGGAAACACACCTGCATTCAGCACCTGGCTCAAGAAAGAGAATATTATCAGTACTCCAGAAGCCTCTTTCTTGATCTCTTCCAGTCCTATATCCCCTGATCAAAACCAATGGATCTATTTTGATACTTTATATAAATGGAACGATGCAGTATGTGCTCTTGTGTGTGATTCTTTGTTCAAAGTTATGTTTGTGTGATTCATCCATGTCGTTGTGCAAGCTGTAGCTAATTCACTCTCATTGATGTATAGTCTTCCACTTTGTAAATATATTGCAATTTACTTAACTATTTTACTACTGATGGGCATTTTGGGAAATTTCTAGTTTTTAGCTATTACATTTAAACATGGACACAATCCTGTTGAATATATATTTGGCACTGGAATTTCTAGGTAGCAGGGAAGGTGTATATTTAGTTTTAGTAGAAACTGGTAAGTAGTTTCCAAAGTGGTTATACCAGTTTACACTCCTACCAAGATACAGGAGTTCTAGTTGCTCTGTAGTCTTGCCAACACTTGATGTTATCAGTGCTTTTAATTTTAGCTATCCTGTACAGTGGGGGTGTGCAATGGTATTTCATTATGGTTTGGTTTCCATTTTTATTTCCTGATTGGCTAATGAAATTGAGCACCCTTTATTGATTATTTAATGATTATTGGTCATTTATTTACATGACTTTATCTTTTAATGTTGACCTACTTCAAGGGAGAGAAATTGTATGAGGCCTTCTGAGAATGAAGGGGTGTGACTACTATGTACGTTTGGAAGACCAAGCAGAAGGTGAGTGCCTGGGAATGAGGGATGCAGTGTTCATGGGTCGCACTTGCAGGAGAGGCAATGAGACACCAATGCATGGGAAGAGCTGTCTTTCACTCTGGCACTTACTAACTGACACATTTTGGGCAAATGTCTCAATTTCCACCTCTGTCATAATGGAAAGAAAGAAAAATAATGCCAACTGAACAGGGTTGTAGTGAGATTCAAAAGATATGAGATGTGAACACTGGCACAGAGATGCAGAGAGGTAAATCCTCTACAGCGCCTGGCCCAGTAAGTGACTGCTATCATTACTACAGAGTGATTGGGGAGTGAGAACCGAAAAAAGTGCCCCATCAGTTTTGCAATCACAACAGCAGAATGTCATGTGACCCACATTAAGACTTTCTTTTTTTGCTTAGAACCTTGCCTCTTATATGTCAGTTCTTCCCTTAAGAAATTAGCCGGACTGGGCGTGGTGACTCACGCCTCTAATCCTAGCACTCTGGGAGGCCGAAGCGGGAGGATTGTTTGAGACCAGCCTGAGCAAGAGCAAGACCCCATTTCTACTAAAAAAAAAATTAGAAAGAAATTATCTGGACAACTAAAAATATATAGAAAAAATTAGCTGGGCGTGGTGGCGCATGCCTGTAGTCCCAGCTACTTGGGAGGCTGAGGCAGTAGGATCACTTGAGCCCAAGAGTTTGAGGTTGCTGTGAGCTAGGCTGACGCCACGGCACTCACTCTAGCCAGGACAACAGAATGAGACTCTGTCTCAAAAAAAAAAAAAAAGAGATTAGCTGGTCTAAGTACTTGCCCTGCTTCTGGTGTCCTGTCCTAAAAACTTCTGACCCCAACAAATAAGATTAAAATAAAATACACTCGTTTCTCCTAACAAGATGCTATTTAAGAACTATCAGTTTAGTGTTCTCCCTTGCTGCAGTAAGTCAGTAAAAGTCAGTTTTATTTCTATCATAACAGCTTTCTGTAAGTGACCAAGGGTTTTCCATAATTTAGATGTTATTCATCTGACCTCACCTATATCTTCCATGTTGGCATGAACTTCATTTGTCTATGAGGGTTGGAAATGGTCATAGAATTGTTAACAGATGAATACCAATAAGTCCATGGCCTAAAGCAGCCCCAAGGACTGACAAGGTCAAGGTCTTGCTGGGCTGGTGGCTTTTAGAAGGTGAACTTTATCTTGGATCACCATCTGAAAATGTTACAAGCTCTATTTTTAATCTATCTTGACTTTGTTTTCCTGACAGTTGATTTCGGAGACAAAATCTCCAAAAACCCGTTTTGCTGAGGACTGCGGGTAGAGACTGTCACCCTCTCTGGTTGGGAACCCAAGACAGGAGGTACAGAAGCAGCACATTTGGCCAACTGTTACCAACTTGCATGGGGCCATCTCAGTCCAAGTCTAACTCTCCACCAGGCTGGCTGTACACTCTTTATAGGATTCACAGCAGGTGTGCTAGTTTGAATCTGCAGTACCAGCTACTCAGGAGACTGAGGCGGGAAGATCACTGGAGCCCAGGAGTTCAAGGCTACAGAGAGCTATGATCACACCATTGTACTCCAGCATGAGTGACTGAGTGAGACCCGCCCCTCCCATATATATGTAAGATTCTCATTGTAACACAAGTTTTTGTGCATATCTTACAAAATGGCACAACTCCACCAGGAATAGTCTGGAATTACAGTGGCCACCTTGAACAATGTTTAATATGACCAAAATTGTCCATCTTACAAGTGCCTTAGACCAGGGATTGACAAATTTTTTTTGTGAAAGGCCAGGTAGGCAATATTTCAGGCTTTGAAGGCCAAACAGTCTCTGGTGCAAACTACTGAACTCTACTGTTATAGAGTAAAAGCAGCAATAGACAGTACATGAACAAATGGGCATGGCTGTGTTCCAATAAAACCTTATTTACGAAACTACACTATAGGTCAGAATTGGCCTGTGGGCTATAGTTTACTGAACACTGCTCTAGTACCTACCTCACCTGCCAAGAACATAATCTTGGCAAGACAGTAAAGGTGGGGCATGGATGGAACTAAGACCTCAAGGCTCATTTGGAAAACTTCAAATAAATTTTAATATAATTATCCTCTGTGGTGGAATATGAACACGTTCTCTAGTTTTTGTTGTTTGCATGTTTATTTTAATATGTGTTGGAACCTTTCTCTGTTGAAGAGCATCCAAAAAAAAAAAAAAACCATTCAACTTTGTATTTCCTACTAGGGAAGTCCCCATCTATTGATCTAGTGATAAGTAGCCTTATTTTACTGAGACAGTCATTAAAGAGCTCTGCAAGGTATTGATGCTTACTCATAATTTCCTCTGTCTAGACCACCTCCCAATCTTTAGGCAAAATAGAAAGGACCAATGGAATTCTCAAGTTAAATTAGCCAAACGTTCTGAAGCACTTGAATTTCCCTGATCCAAAGTCCTGCCCTTGGTCTTAGCAACAATGAGATCAACTACTTTGGGAATTCATCTGCTCTCCCCTTGTAAGCTGGTAACAGACCTACCCAAGTATCTGAGAATATCATCTCTGATCCTGGACTCTGCCCCATTAGAAGCAGATATAGCCAAATACCGTAAGGGATTCATACAATATGCCGATCTTATTATCAACACCTCCCTAGTCAATCCCCAAACGACCTAAAACCTCTCACTGGTCATGAACTCCAAGGATTTATTTTTAAAATTAAAAGATTGTTCTGTTTGAATATTGAAACACCAGTGTTTCTTCTGTTCTGGAACATTAGGATTTTAAAAACTTAGACTACAAAATATCACATAAATTGCTCAAAAGCATCATCCACTCTCTACCTGAAGCTCACATTCCTGTTGTTGCAATGTTCAATAGAAATGGCAACTTATGTTAATAGCTCAAAGCAGATTTCTTGGGGTGCAGAGTAAGACCCTTTTGAGAGGCACTGGGCTCCTTTTCCCATGCAAGCAATTCCAAGAAAGAAGGGGTCACTCAGAAACAGAGAACCCTCTGCCCACCTCTTCTGTGTGGAATTAGGCTTGGTCCTCCTGGACTTGATGACCCTTAAGTGACCCTTCCAAATCCACATAATCCTCTAAGGATCAGTCCACAGACCCATCGCCATCAGCTCCTTCAGAGCCTGAAAATGTTCCAGGATAGGATGAAGGGAAGCTGGGACCTTTTGAGACTGTCCCCTCCTCACCAGTGGGGATGGTCTTTGAGGTCTGGTGTGAGGGTCTGGCAGAGGCGCCTGGGCCTGGAAGTCAGGAGGGAATCTATTCTTTCCCAAGTTGGGATGGTTGGAGGAAGAGAGAATTCATTTCAAACTGGGCCAAAAGTTGCTTTGTTCTTTTGGGGTCTGTTCTGCTCTGCAAAGACACTCCAAAGGGAACGCTAACGATGGCGCAAGGGTAATGCAAAGGTAATGGAAACATATGAGGGAGGATAAACCCTAGAGAATCCAAAGCTGGTTCCCAGACAGGAGCATCGACTGGAGGGGAGATCAACAGAGACATACTTAATCCCTGTCCTCAGAGAGACCTGCCCACTGGGCTTTAGCGAAAGCCTCTGTGCTTTTATTCTTTTCCTGGAGAATTTTGACAAAATAGCCTGGAGCCCCACAAGGCAGGGGAGCAAAAGGCCCTCCCCAGCGGGGTTGGAGGCCTGCACGAGTCTGATGAGCTCTGCATCTGGAGGGGCTGAGTGGGGCTGGCGACTGTGAGCAGGCCCTGCAGGGTGAGGGAGACCAGAGTGTCTCCAGAGTTGGAAAGAACCTTTGAAATCATCTGATTTGACTGTTTCACTGCACAGCAGGAGACACTGAGGACCAGAGAGGGAGCAAGACCTGCCCATGTCACACAGGACCCAGCACATTTCAAATGCACAACTCTCTACATGCAATCTAACTGTCTTTCCAGATCCCAGCCTGAGCAGAGGAGTTTAGGGTTTGTTGTTCATTCATTCATTCATTCATTCATTCATTATTCATGTGTTTATGGAATAGCAGCTTTGTGCCTACCCTGGTAGAATAGTCAGGGAAAACTCACCATATGATCTTTGCTCTCCAAGAACTTAAATTCTAGACACACACACACACATGTGTGCACACATGTAAACACACATGCAAATGCACACATATCCCATAAACAATTAAGTTGTGCTAGAGAGGAGTATGTAGTCTCTTCCATAATGAATAGTATGGACAGGAAGTGACATAGGAGATCAAAGCATGAGGAATAGATGTATGCTGGTGTGGTGGGGCCACTCTTTAATTCTCTAAGAGCACTTCTTACTCCGTATCTTGGTGACAATCCACTTTATGTGTCTATCTGCCCAATTCCCTGGGCCCTGGCTTGCACAAGGCTAATATTGTTGGGATTGAGTTGAATTGATTTGAGTCAAAATGGGACTTTTCAGACAGAACTGGGCTCCCCTGTGAGTATAGGATGGAGGCATTGGGGGCTGAAGGAGAGACCTGAGGGGCTCTCTCTGCATGGTCTCTTGGAATTCAGATCCTGTCTAGAGTCTGATGCCTTCCTCTAGGACATCTGGGTCCTGGGGAGCTTCTGGAGGACCCAAAGGCCACTAATCACAACAGCACTTAGCTCCAGACTGCCCTATGACAGGGGGTGACCAGTAATGGGCTTCTCCAGCGTTGAGCAATGAAGGCAAAAAGGAAGCACTTCCTAGATAAGCGTGGAATTGTGGCTGTTCTCCAAGATAGCCACATCAACAGAAGAAGGAGCATGGTTTATGCCGCCTTTGCCAAATACTTACCCAGCACAGGGTCTAGCACAAAGCCAGGAAAGGGGCAGGCATAGTCTTTTCCTGGTTGAAAAGACAAGGCAAAAGTATCTCAAAGAGAAAGAATAAATCGAAGATGAATGATGAAATGAGCTTTGGCTCATGGGACTGGCCGTGCCCACGGTTGGTCACAGCAGGACTTTTCCACCAGAATAAGCTCATCTGCCCAGAATGGCCATAGAGGTGCCACCAGTGATGCTGCCATCTCCTTAAACATTTTGGGGCTCCTCTTGGGGGCTCACCTTTTGAGCCTCAGCACATTCTTTTGATTACCCTCAAGGGGCATAAATCTCTGCCCTTTGTGGGTGGATGGAATTTTTGGAAATTATGGATCCAAAGTCATCCCCAGCCGATGTAGGCCATTCGATTTAGTTCTGTTCTACACGTATGTGTCGAGTGTGGCATGTGGGGCACTGCAGTGGGCTCTGGGAATTTGATAAACGCCAACTCTGCCCTCTTGGCACTGGCAGCTTGATGGGAAAGATGGACAGTAAGTGCAGAGATGAGCGGTGGCTCGTGTGGAGAGTATATGGAAGAGGTGGGCGCCGCTGGAACACGGAACACTGGCGAGACATCTGAACGGAGGCCTGACATGTGAGCAGCAGTTGGTCATATAAAGAGGGAGAGGGAAGGAGGAAGAGTGTTCCAGGCTGAAGAAAAAGCATAAAGGATAACAGTAAGAGCCGTCCTTTACTGAGCACCAAGTGTGTGTCAGGCACTGTTCCTAGTAGCTTAAGTTTATATAGATGATCTCACTTAATCCCCACAATAAACTTATGTGGCGGGGGCCATTATTGTCACCACATTACAGACGGGAAAACAGAGGACAGACAGAATAAGCAACTTTCCCAATTAGTAAATAGCAGAACTCGAACCGAGCATTCTGATTCCAGAGCCTACTCTTAACTGTTAGGCATTTGAATGGGACAGATGAGAGTTCCACAAGAGGACAGGGGTAGGGGTGAGGAGGGACTTGTGAAAGTATCAATTGAGTCCATCTTTTAGAAAAATGATGTGGCCACCTGTGTGTAAAGAGACATAAAAGTGTGCTCACTATTTGAGCCAGTATTTTCGCTTCTAGAAATGTATCCAAAGGAAATAATCAGAAATGTGCATAAAGGTGTACAATGGGAAATGACCTAAATGTCCTTCAACAGAGATTGGTTGAATAAATTATAGCATATGTGCGCAACAAAATGTTACGCGACCTTTAAAAAGTAAATATCCTATTTGCCCCTCTTGGTTTGTGTCTTAAGGAAGCATGAGAGGTCTGTGAAAGAAGCGAGGTGGACTCCTCTGTCAGGACCCCTGTGTGGCTGTGGGGGAGGCAGGGAGGCCAGGCGGAGGTGGGGCCTGCAGAGGAGAAGTGAGACATAGCTCCAAGTAACCCTGACCTGGGGAAGGGGAGGGTACGGCCAGGCAGCGGACAGCCTGGGCCTTGGCCCTGGCTCCAGGCTCCAGGCTCTGGGTTTAAAGAGCTTTAAAAGCTTATTAAAAAGGTTCCTTAGACATCAAATGGCTCTTAAAAATCAATATTTTGATGATTTAAGTGCAAGGGAATCAGAAACATATGGATTAGATTGCCCTCAAATTATACACTCTTAAAAAAAATGTGTTGGTCTTTAGTAAGATCCAAATATTTGAAAAACAGATAGACACGTTTTCCTCATCTCCTGACAGAGCTCTGCTAGGTCAACTCAAAGAGTCCAGAGAGGAGGTAAGTGGGCATGGGCGAAGGTCAGAGGGAGAAGCATGGGAATTCCTCTAGCGGGAGCCTTCCGTGTGGGCAGGGCTGTGAGTGTGCGTGTGTGCGCGCGCGCGCGCGCGTGTGTGTGTGTGTGTGTGTGTGTGTGTGTGTGTGTGTGTGCGTGTGCATGAAGTGAGCACAGTTGCACATTGTCCTCTGGGTCTGCCCGGCTTGTCCTGAGTCCACTTCCTGCGGCCACCACTCCCTCCCTGTCCTGGGCATACGTATCTGGGTCCAGTCCTGGGCCCAACTGAGGGTTTCAGGGGTAAGTTCCTTCGCTTCGTCCTCCCTGAGTCTGTCCTCTCTCCTGCGGCAGCCTGGGCCCTCCTGCAGTGGATATGGCGCCGCCCATCCCAGAAGGTTCTGTCGGAAAGGACATAGGCACCACCTCACGCAGAGGAGATCAAACCTTCCTCAGCTTCAGGCTGGTTCTGCAAGTGAAACCTTAAGGAGTGAAGACCAGTGTGTCACTGACGAGACAGAGCCACTGCGCTCGGCTTCCCGTCGGTGGAGTGCTGGGGCTTGGAGGGCAGCGTCTGAAAGCCACAGATGTCATCCCAAATCATCCTCTGTGGAGGCCCAAAGCAGGAAGACCAATGGCACACCGCCGGGTGGAGGAAAAGCTGTGGTGCACATGGGTGCAGCTTATCTCAGTCCAAACCACGATGTTTACTTCACCCACTGCTGTGCCCAGCACAGAGTCCTGCTTGGGATGGGCGTGGGGGGCAGTGGGACCTGGGTGTCAGCCTGGTGGTGACACAGACGTGGAGTGCTGTGGCATCATGAAGATCGTGCTGGCTGTGAGGGGCCTCTCCCTGCTCTCTTCCACCTCTGGGATCAGGAGGTTGGGGTTGGGAGTGGAGGCTCCAGCTTTTGAACCCTGAGGCTGGGACCTCTGAGGAGACAAACCACAGCTGAGGGCCTGGGTGTAGGACAGAGTGGCTCCTGAGCAAACAGGATGGGGGCCAGCGGCCCTCCAGACACTTCAGCCTCTCTGGGTTAGAGCCTTTAAGAGCCCCCATGCTGGTGGCCAAGGGTAAGTCCAGGAGAACTGCATGGAGGGAGGGGGTGAGAGATTGGTGCCCTGGAAGGGATGACTGTGACTCAGCAGGTCCCTAGGGTGTCCCTTGGGTACCCCACCCCCCTGGCTAGACCCTCTTCAGGGTGGGATCTGGCCCTCCCTACTACACCCCCTGAGCCTGCACTTCTCTCACACCAAAGAACGTGCTGGGCCCCGGGCCTTGTGATGCCTCAGAAGGCCAAGGGGGCTAGTGCTCTGTTCCAGGCCCTGAGAGCCCTGGGGGGCACTGGCCTTCCTCCCGGGGCCTCGCCAGCTCAGCTGCTGGCCTGTTAGGCAGGCTCTGTGCTGTGCCTCCTCCACTAGCGGCGGCCAAGGAGGCTTATTAATTACTGCAATGATTTCCACCTCGGTGGGCAGTCTTGCCAGCCAGGACCGAGGCTTCAGTCGCTCCCCACACCCACACGTGGGCCGTCCAGTCTGAGGAGGGGGCAAAGGGAAGGAACATCAGAAACAGAATGAGGGGAAGACCGGTGGGGGAGGGCAAGAGTCCTGGGAGGATGGGGCTGTCTGCTGGCATTCTGAGGTTGGCTGGGCACGGGCCTATAGGATGGAGTGGACCACTAGCAGCTTGCCACTGGCAATGTCACTGTCATTAGGAGAGCCAAGGACAATAACCCAGCCACGTCTGCTGGCCTTGTAGATTCTTCACAGCCCTGTCCCCAGGACTTTCTTTAAGGAATTCTGGGGACAGGTCACAGGACTGGGCTGGGGTGGGGCGACCAGAGGAAGGGTGGGAATGCATTGGGGTCTAGGTAGGAGGCGGACAGGAAGCAAGTGGGGTCCCAAGGGCCTCTCCTGACCACTACAGAGTGCCTCAGGGACAGGGGCCGAGAGTTGGTGACAGGTTCCTGAGGACTGTGGCCAACATGGCTGGAGATGATGGTATGTGGCCTGCAAAATGCAAACAGGAAAATGAGAAGGGAGGTCAAATTCTCTTTTCAACACCAAGGAAAGAAAAAACAGAGTGGGAAGTGATGCCCAGTTCCAGGTTCCTATTTCTGGACTCATGCTTCTCCCTGTCACCTCAGTACTCGGCCCTTGGAGACCCCTCAGTGGAAAGAAACGAGAGTCTAGAGATCTCAGCTCCCTGGGTTGGACTGGGCAGGCCCTGGAATGGCAGCCTGGCCGGGACAGGGGGCGGGGGTGCTTCCTGCAGCATCTGGCCACTGTGTGTGAGTGGGCTGGGTCTGTCCCTAGCAGGAAGGGAGGTCATTCCCAGCACCCAGCCCTTGTTCTCAGGACTCGCAATGGGCCACTGAGCTGGGGCTGGGCCCAGGCTGGGGAGGCCCCTTACACTCTGCACTGTGGCCCCCCAGTCCTGCCTCTGCACCTCTGTCCCCACACTCAAGGCCCCCACCCATGCTAATCTACTACGATTTCTACTGGTGCAAGGTCCCCATTTCCTGATGGTCTTTGCTGAGTGCTCTTTCATGTAGGCACGAGATGGGGAGGAGTGAGTGGATCTTGAAGTATGCTCAGGTTTGATTTAGTAGAGAAGGAGGGGTACTCTATGCCATTCTCACTCCACTCAGTCTCCCCACCTCATCCCCTCCCCAGGTGACGCTGATTTCTGGGTCCAGTCCGGCAGCTTCCTCCCCAGATGCACATCCCTAACAGCAAACCAGATGCGTGGCCAGGGCCGGTCCTCCATCCTCTCCCTTGAATCCCTGCTGCCACCTTCCACTCAGCTGAACAGTGGACTCCTGGGATTCAGCCTTAGCAACGGCCTTGCCTTTGTGCCCTCATGCCAGTTCATCCCAAGCCTCTCCCCCTCTAATGTTTCTCACATCTGTCCCCTTGTCTTTATCCCTCCAGCCCCAAGTCCAAGCCATCAGTGCTCACCTGTGTGACAGCCACAGCTCCTGACTTGTCCAGTCTTACTTCCATTTCCAACAGAGTGAGTTTTCTAAAATGCAGAGCTGCTCACGCCTCTCGGCTCTTTAAAGCCTTGGTAGGCTCCCCGCTGCCTGCCCTATGAAGCCCTGGCTTCTTGGGCCAGCAGACCTTGCCCTCTGTGACCTGGCCCTATCCCTCCTCCAGCCCCTTCTCTGGCCTCTCCCCATGCTCAAACCTTCCGATCCAGGCCACGTGAACTACTGTGTGTCTCAGGCCTATGAGGCTCTCCCTTACCTCTGTGCCTTTGCACACGCTGTTCCCTGTGCCTGGCATGCCCATCCTGGTCAGCCCCTCTCTTAGCCCACATCTAATCTCTTTATGAAGCTGTCCCTGGCATCCCCAGCTCCTAGAGCATCTCCCTCTACCTCCGGTCTAAGCACACTGCACCAGCATCGTTTCTTTGACTCTCTCCTAAAGGTCTAGCACTCTCTGAGGGCAGGCACTGTGTCTAAGAGCCCAGCTCAGTGCCTGGGAAACATCCATGGGACAGAGTGAATAAACGTGTCTAAATGGCGTGCGTCAGCCACCCTCCTGGTTCTCTCTTGAGATCCCATCGGGTACAAGTCTCTGGCACACCCTGTCCACCGGGCATCTGGTCCTTGCATAATCAACACGCAACTCAACTGTGGAATCCTATTTTTAAATTAAGTTTTGGCGGTTTTGGGTACCGCCCAGGGCTGGAATGGGGAGGCACCCCCCTCTCCTCGGTCACGGAGGGAGTTTGATGGTCGAGAGCAGCCGCACATTCGAGGGGGGCCTAGAGGGCCAGAGATGGGGTTCCAGACCTGGCCCCTCCTACCCCGGCTGTGGTGCCATTCAGTTCTTTCTTCAGTCCACAAATACTTATTGAGCACCTACTGTATGTTTGGCACTGTCCCTGGTGCAAGAACACGTGGGAGACCAAACAGAGTCAAGCCCTTCCCTCCATGAGTTTATAGGCTGGTGGGGAAGACAGACACTAAGTAACATGCAGACAAAATCAGCACGAGGGGGAGTGGACAAGGGGTGGACTGCTCCAGACAGGTGGCCACACAGGTGTCTTGGAGGGTCAGAGTTTAAGCTGAGACCTAAAAGTTGGTAATAACCAGCCATTCAGTGAGCCAAGAAGAGGGAGAGGCAGCCTGTGCTGCAACTTGAGTGTGTTCTTTAATCCCTCTCTGAGTCTCAGTTTCCCCATTTGTGGTGGGGGCCATGTTCCCCCTGCCTACTCACGGGGCTTCGGTGGGGGTCAAAGGAGCCCGTGCTAATGAGGATTTGTCTGGCCAGACTCAGAGGCTATTGGATTCCATTCCTGTGTTTATGGCAAGGTGGCCGCCCCTCCCATTCCCCACCGGGAGGCAACATCTTCCTCCTGGTTAGAAAGTAAATCCCCTGGGAGGGTCTCTCTTAAGCCTCATCAGCCATCCACTCCTTAGTATGAGCACAACAATCAGAGTCGATCAAAGACCAGGCTATTGAAGAAAGACAAGAGCGCTGGAACCTGAGACAGAGATGGCAGAATACACCATCCAGGGACGGGGAGACCAGGTCCTCCGGGCAGTGAACCCCTTGAGGGTGCCCCTGGGCCTGGTCTGATGCCTGGAACAGACCAGGGGCACCATTGAGTTTTGGTGAGAGGATGAACACATGTTGGTACAGCCTCACCAGCAGGAAGGAGACTTCCTGGCAAGTTCTGGGGTCCTAGCTCCCTTCGACTTCCCTGTCTGTCCACTCCCCTCTCCGGTCCTCCCTGCCTTCCTCGCAGGCTGCTGGAGGTACTCATGTTCTCGCTTTCCCCGTGGACATTTGGCCGGGCCATGGGACTGCGTGTGCGTGTGTGCAGGCACGCGTGCTGTGAGGGGGCTGGAGACAAAGGCCCCAGAGTGAGATTCAGGGCACAGCTGAACTGCCCTGAACTTTCCTTTTTGTTTTCAAGGAAATGCATAATCCAAGAACCACCCACGGCCCTGGCGGCCCTGCTAAGCAGGGCTGGAATGTGCTGCCTTTCCCGTTAGTAATTGTTTTTTCTAGTTAGCCGGTAACCCTTCCTCTGCCATTCCCCTGCTGCTGGGGTGAGGCCCTCCCTTGAGGCATAGCAGGGACGATCCCTTGGCTGCCCTCCTGAGGTGTCCCCAAATTCTCTACCCCACTCCCACAGAGGGCGGCCAGGGGAGTTTGGGACCTGCCTCCTGGCATCACATTATGGACTTTCTGCCTGCTCAGGGAGTCTTTCCCCACTCTGAGAGGGGCTGGGAGCTACTAGGGACTGGAGAACCCCAGAAGGCAGGGTGGTCCTACATGGGGCTGGGGACCCATCATGGGGTCTGTGTGTCTGACTGTAGCTGTGTCCGAGCCTGTGTCTGTGCATGGGTGTCAGTGTGAGTAGTGGACGAATGTGAGTTTGTGTGGGAGGCTGTGACCTGGGATACCGAGGGCCCATTGGTGGACTCGTGTGTGTATGTGTGCTTGTATGTGTGTGTGTACCTTGTGAACGTGAGTACAAATCCGCGAGAGCCAGAAAGTGAGGTCGTGGTCGCCAATGTGTGCAAGCGGGTGGTGTGCGTGTGCTTGTCCTGAGCTGACTCAGCACTTCTCCTTCCCGCCCACCCAGTTGAGCGCCTGGGCCTTTGCTCCAGGGAGGAGGCAACGCCCTTTGCCCCCACACTTCTGTCACTGGCTGCCCCACCCCCACCAACAGGAGGGGCAAACAGGGCACCCTGGGCCTGCCTGGTTGGCTGAGCTTCTTCAATCCCTAGGGATTAAAGAAGGCAGAGGTTTATACTATTTCCCCACCCCTTCCAGCCAGGCCCTGTGTTCTCTGGGGTCTGGAGCCGTCTGAAGTGGCTGTAGCTCAAGCCCAGGCCTCTGCTCAGATGGAGACAGCTTCTACAGAGTAAGAGGGGGATCAGGGTGAACCCTGAACTCTACCCTCTTGACAGCACTGACAGTTGGTATTTAATTCTTAGCGTGAGCGCTGCCACCCTGGATGGGGAGGGGGGCAGCGGTGGACTCAGTCCCCCCATCTCTTGGGAGGTCTGCCCCCTCCCAAAGTTGGAGCTCGGGACCACAGAGGGGCTGGGAAGTCGAGGCAGTGAGAGCTGGGCCTGCACTTCCAGCTTGCGCCGACAAAGCCCAGAGCCTCTGGTTGCCAGCCTTGGGGC
Source organism: Avahi laniger (assembly GCA_963575035.1). Classification (NCBI taxonomy): domain Eukaryota; kingdom Metazoa; phylum Chordata; class Mammalia; order Primates; family Indriidae; genus Avahi; species Avahi laniger. The sequence goes on from CAUYSK010101056.1 coordinate 17,452, forward strand.
AGAGGCCGGCCTGTGCCCTGGGCAGCTGGCAGCGCAGGCGGTGCCAAGGCCCAGTCCGGTATGGCCGGCCACTGAACATTTGGTTCGAATCAAAGTCCTCTTCCAGCCAAGAGAGGAATGCTGCCGAGTGGGATTTGGGAACGGGGCCGGCAGGGCGAACACTGCCCTAATTGAGGCCCTTCTAGACTTTTAATTACAAGCAGTGCTTTCCCAAGCTTCCTAAATTGACCATGGAGACCCGCTAGTGTTAGTGTCCATGCCAGGGACAGAAAAAAAAATTGTTGTTAGAGCTTTTTCAGCAGGTCTATTTTAGCTAATGTTTTGAGGTGGAAGCGTTCACACAAAGTAGAGGCTGGAGTCATTTTTCTCAGAGGGCCACGTGCAGGTACAGAGAGACTGACGACCACAGGTGATCAGACGCATGGATGGAACACGTACGCAGACAGACACCTGTAGAGAAAGGCACGTGTACAGGCAGACGCGGTCGTGTGTGGCTGCTGCTGCTGTAAACACTGGCTGGAAATCCAGTCCGAGCACCTGGAGCACTTCAGAAAGGAAAACACTGCCGGTGGCTTCCCCCTCCCCCCCACTCCACCCTCACCTCCTCCTGCCCCTCCAGGCCCCCGTGCCTGGGCCTGCGACTGCGTCGCCCTTTGCAAGCCTGTCGACAAGGCCCAGGACAATCTCCGAAGCCCCAGCTGGATATCCCTGCTCTCGGGCCGGTCTCTCAGGGGCACGACTGGCTGGGAAGGAAGGCCCTTGTCTGTGGGAAAGAGGACCTGGCATTCAGCTCCTCAGCTGAATTCTTCGGGCACCTTCCAGAAGAAACCCTAGTTCTGGGGAGCAGCCAGTCTAGGTTACAGATGCAGAAAACTGAGGCATTTCTGCAAAACAGGCACCTCAGGAAGAAGCTCACCTGAGCCCCGAGCCCTGCTTGGATTCCAGGACTGCCCCAGAGCAGCAAATCTGGACTCTCGTGGCCGGGCCTAGGAGTCTGCATTTTATACCACTGCACACCTTGTATCTTCAACACTGGACACACTCAGTACTTGCTTGTTGTAACAGTGACTGTTTACTGCTGGCTCTGAGGACCCCTGACAGCAGGACAGACAGAGCAGCCCCAACATGGGTGATTCTGGAAGCTCCAGAGGGCCTCCCTACCTTGCCTCTTTCCCCACCATCCACGCTCCATGCTTCTGGATCTAAACTCCCAGGCAGCCTCTGGTATCCCTTCCCAGTGTCCAAAAATGAGCTCTAGAATGGTGCACGGTAGAAATGGGCATGGGTAGGGCCCCCTGAGATGGAGGGTAGGAGGCCAGAGACAATGATGCCTGCTCTGTCATTTTGCCAAGGGTCCGCTTGATCCCGGGCAGGGCCCAGACATAGGGCAGGGAGGCCCAGCCCTGCCCGCCAGTTCTTGGGCAGGGTGAGCCTTGGTGGCCGTTACAGGCTGTTGCTATCGTCTCTTATCTGGGGCTCCTGGCTCTTACACCACGTCCCCAACTGCCCCTGGAGTGTGTGGGGAGGTGCTGCCCCCTCTTCAAACAGACCGTTACTTGGTTTCCGTTGTTTGGGGAGGGGTAGGGGGCTGTCTGCTTAATTAATCATTTTAGGTCACCCTGGGAAACTCATTAAGCCACCTCTCAGGGCTGAGAGCAGGAATGCAGCTCTCAAAGTTAGAACTTTCTGGTTTGCTACATTGGGGTCCATTTTTCTTTCCATTCATGTGCACGCATGTGCATGAGAGTGTGCCTGTGTGCGTGCGTGTGTGTGCGTGTGCGTGTGTGTGTGTGTGTGTGTGTGTGTGTGTGTGTGAGAGAGAGAGAGAGAGAGAGAGAGGGAGAGAGTGCGCATGTCCTTGCATCTTTGATTCTGTGTTTGCGTTTCCTAGATTCTGCAGTAACTTCCCCTGATTCTTCTTAATTACCAGCCTAGAAGAAATTCAAGATGCTTAGAGCAAAGGTCAAACTCCACCTGTTTTCCCTGCACTTCATTTTCTGGCAGTTCCCACAATAGTACAGATAAGTAAAAGATTAAGGCAATCTTTTCTAATTAAAGTAATTAAAAAACGGCGATGATTGCACCTTTCATCTGAAAGGGAAAATATTTACTCATCCAACTGCAGGCCCTTAAAAGCATTCAGGAGGTCTATTTTGACAAGCGGCTCTTCCTCCCCTCCCCCAGCCCATTCTCGCTGCTCCGGGACACACACACACAAAGGCTGGTTTATTTAGCAAGAGGCAGCTTGACTGGGGCATGCTGAAAGCCAGGCAGGAGGATGGAAGCCTGGGGCAGTCTGGAGCAAATGGACACTTTAGCCCAATCCCTGCCAGGCTCTCCTGAGAGGTTTCTGGAGCCCTTGAGATTCTGATTTGACCAATCAATGTTCTGCTGTTATTCCTTCTCCCTCCCCCAGGGGCAACCACCCAAAGGCTCCTGTCTCTCCTGACTGCCCTGCTGTCTTCAGGCATCTGTCCCTGGAACTGGCTGGGGTGGAGACCTCAACAAGGAAGAACCGGTCAGAGGCTCAGATGCAGTCCATCCATCCGCCCACCTTCCCATCCTTTTACCCAACAAGCGTGCATTGCATTGCTGTTTTGTATAAGCTTGTGTGCTCGACATATAAGCACGTGATCAGTGCTGAGTGGGGTGCTATGGTGGTGAGAGGCCCGGTCCATATACCCACAAGAAGTAAAAGTTTAACGACTGCCCTCGGCTCTCTGGAAGGAGCAAGCTGAAAGCAGGCTGCCGTGTTTCACTTTGAGTTTGTGAAGCAAGTCCAATCACCCAGTTTCCTGGTGCATAGGTTTGATCTCACAGATTGCAACTTTTCCCTAAGTAGAGAGCTTCTCTGGTAGCAAGTGACAATGGGGACAGAGGTGCCCTACTCCAGGGCCAGGACTTAAGGGGAGTGGGAGGTGTGAAGGCGAGCAGAGATGTTGATGCCTCCCATGGTCTGGGGCGGGGAGGGGGCACTATCTGTGCTCCATAGCACCCTCCTCCTTCACCCACACTACCAGGAGGTGCTTTGGAGCCGGAGCAGCTGGAGCTCGAAGCAGCCTGGATAGGCCGTACCCCAAATCCTCAGAATATGACATGAAGAAACATTCTGGGAACCAGCTCCAAGAACACTGGGCCCAGCTGTCCCCTGAGAAGGGCCTGATTGCCTCTGCCTGCCCAGGCCCGTCTGGACAGTGTCCTCGGCATGACCCACAGCCTGCAGCCGTCCTCCCTGCCTCAGAGAGCCGGCGTGGGCAGCTCCGTTTCTGCAGTGGAGCCTGCTGTCCAGGGTGGGCTGGGCAGGGAAGAGCAAGGTGTGTGTAAACAGATGTCAGCACATGTGCGTGCTGTGTGTCTGGCTTGCGTGAGGATGGGCTTGCGTGTTACCCAGAATAGCCCCGTCAGAGATTAGGGCCATGCCTGCGGGGCTGTCCCTGTACCACAAGCTCCCCCTGTGTCAATAGCACCATCTCTGCACTCTGGACTCTGGCCAAAGCACCCCCAGATCTCCCTCTTTCCTGGCCTGGCCCCTCCAGTCACAGCCTCTGGAGTGACAGCTGTCATTGGTCACTTCTCTGCCTGGTGACCCACAAAGGCTCCTCATTCCTGGAGAAACAGCTCAAGCACAGGATGCCTGTGGCCCACCTCACTCTCAGGGGCTTCATTCAGGCCTGAGCTCCACCAGACTCTTCCTGCTGGTCCCAGACGCCCTTTGACAAGCTGTGGGAGCTGTGGATCCTCTCCCAGGAATCCTATCAGTGTGTGCACAAGCGCCCACCACAGGATGGTGCAAACAGTGGCAGGGTTCCTGCGTGCCCTGGAGCCAACACACTGAGCCCAGGTTGGGAGTTTTGTCCCACAATCCCAGTGTGTTCAGTTTGTCTCTGGGCACCGATGGGCTACCCCTTACCCTGTCCTCCTTCCAACCTCATTCTAACCCCTTCCTGGCGGCGAGGGCAGGAGGAAACCTCCAGTGCCAGCCCCTCCACCCAACGCTGGCTCTACCTGAACCCAGCAGGACACCCTCAGCACAGCCTGAGGCTCCCTTGGTTGGACTCATGCAGGGCATTGTGTCTGACCCAACCTACGCATTTGGTGATTAACCTGCTCAGTGGAAACAGTCCCCAGGGAACTGGAATCCTTGTTGCAAAAATAAATTTTCCCTCTGGACTAGCTTTTCTAATCTTGCTTTCTCTGCATTTTGGTTTTTTTTTTTTTCTTCTTTCTTTCTTTCTTTCTAGTATCCCAACCCGCTTTTATTTTGTTCCTTTCCTCCCACTGAGACCCAAACAAACCTCGGAGTAAACAAACTCTCAGGCCACTCTCTTAAAGAAACAGCAAATACTTATTGCCAGAGGGATGTCTGGTCCTGCTCAGGGCTGACCTGCAGAGAGATGGGCTGGCAGGTGTTAAAGATCACTCAGGAGAGGTGCAGGAAGAAGCTGGCTTAAAGCAGTCTGCCAAGAAAACTGCCCTAAGAGCCTCTCTCCATTCCCATATCTCACTGGAAGATACAGAGCAGGAGGGAATGGTTGGTCGGTCAGGGTTTCACTGCGGCAGGTCTCCCTGAGTGGTACTGTTAAGGTTCGACCATGAGACTACTGTTTTCTTTTATGTATATGACCTGAAAAGGGTTCCTTCCTTTTTAAATGTGATTTTGAAAAATCTTTTCAGGCCAACCTCCGCCCTCCCCTGCCGCATCAAGTGAACATATCACTGATGTGATAATATCAAACGAAGGGAAGATAAGATCAGAGGGACAAATCTAGTCTGCACGCAACCGTCCTGGACCCTGGCTACTTTGTGACTCAGAGAGGCTCTGGTGTTATTTTGTCACGGGGTGTGTGTTGCTGGTTCGGTCAACTTAAGTCACCGTGGAGTGGGGTCAGTGAGCTTGTGTTTGTGTGTGCGCACGCGTGTGTGTCTGCACCTGTGCCAGACCACTGCCTTGACGGGTCTCTGCCCGGGGCAGGGGTTCTCCACAGCGCTGAGTATGCGGACAAGCTGAGGATGCTCCTCACTTCCCGTCTGAGTCGTCTGAATCGAAAAGCCTGACATCTCCTGAACGACGGGGCTGTGCTCGTGTCTATTCTCCCAGCAGTGGAGCAGCCACAGTGCCCAGCCCAGGGACAGACCGGGTCCAGGCCAGGGCTTCCCGAGAATCCTGTTAAAATGCAGGTTCCAGTGCAGTAGGTCAGGCAGCTGAGATTTTGCACTTGTCACCAGCTCCCTGGGGAGGCTAAGCAACAGGTCCCAAGCCCAAGCTCTCAGTGGGGAGGCTGGAGAGAGGTGGCACAGTGGTCCTGCTGCCCACTGAGAGGGCAGAGCCGCCTCTGCCAGGCCCAGATACCGCCATCGAGGGACAACAACTGACAGCTGCTAAACCGGAGACCTCCAGGGAGCAAACAAAACCTAACCAAGGTGGTTTTTCCCCTTTTGGAGAATACATTCCTCAGCTGACAATTGCCCTGGGCTCTCTTGCTACCACTTGGAAGCCAGGCAGAAAGATTGCCTGGTGGGCAGGATTACTGGATTAGTCAACTTTCCCAAGACAGACCCACAGGCTCTTGAGTTTTGGTCTGAGCCTTTCCCAGTGACAGTATGTCAGCTGGGCCCGCCCGCCTGTCCCTCTCCCCGTTTCAGTCAAAGTGAGTCCTCTGGCTCAAGTGCCCCAGGCCCAGGGAGGAGCTGGTACTACTGGAATTAAGGGTCTGGCTTTGCCGGCCCCTCCTATTCTGCACCCGAGAGCAGCCCGGCGGAATCTACCCTGTGCCGGAGGGGCTAAGCAGGGCCCATTAGGTCATGATGGTCCTAGGCCTGTCTGCTTCTGCCCCAGATTCCTGCTGTCTCTCTGTCTCCACTGGGTCTCTGGGCCCAGCTCCCAAGGTCCCCCTGCACTCTTCCTGAGCGGGGCCTGACCCGTGGTCTCAGAGTCAGCCTGTGTGCTGCCTGCCCCAGTTCCAGAGCTGGGATTTCCTAGAACATGAGCCCCTGAAGACCAGTTGCTGAGGCCAGGCCACTGTGCTGGGACAGTCAGATGCCCGAGGATGTCACTGTGGACAGATCCAAGGCTTGGACCTAAGCTAGGGAGGGATGTCTCATAACTCCCCGCATAGCCCAGCAGCCTTGCCTGCGTTGAGAAGTTCCTTGAAGAGGAACGTGTACGCACAGCTGGTGTCCCTACCGGGGATGTTCTCCTTGGAGCTTTTTATTCTCTATAGCAGGTGGTATGAAAATAAATTCTGGGTCTTTCGATAGTGCCTACAATCCTGAGAGCCAGTGTGGTCCTCCTTTCAACGCTTTGGCTCCTCAAAGATCTCCTGGTGGAACTGACCTGGTGACTTGTGTGGAGGGAAGGTTCTGCCTCCCTGGGGTAGCTGCTAGGGGCTGCCTGGACTGGCGCCTCTGCACTGTTGCATCCCAGACCATACCTAAGAATCAGAGCCCTGAGCCTAGGGCAGATTCCAGAGCATGGCAGGCCCAGGGCCATTGCTCAGGCGACCCCAAGCTCTGTTGATGTTAATGTCACAGCAGACTGGCGTCCGGGTTAAGGCTGAGCCATCAGACTTTCTCAAGGAACGGCTGGTCCTTCTTTCAAAGGCACAATATCATCTGTGGAGTAGATAGTTCTCATGAGTAAAAGAAATATGGTTCATTAAATATTAGAGCTGGACAGAAATTCATAGATCTCCTAACTTTGGTTTGCATCAGGATCACCTGGAGGGCTTTATTAAAACACCCGTTTCTGGGGTTTGCATGAGAGGTGCTGACTCAATGTTGGGGGAGGGATGCTGAGAATTTGTATGTCTTGCAAATTCTCAAATGATGCTGATGTTGACAGGGATACACTTCAAGAACCACAGGCTAGCACATACCTCCCATTTTATAGATGCAGGAACCAAGGCCGGGGAGTGGGGGAGAAGCAGCTTGAGCATGGTCACCAGGGTCAGTGGTGCAGCTGGGCTAAGGATCTCCTGTGCCCACCTGGTCCGCTGCCCAGCGCTGCCTCTCAGCCTTACGCTCAGGGTCACACAGCTGGTGGCCAGCCTTCCCTGCAGGCTGCCATGGCCCACTGGGCCCTGCTTAGTGCTGGCTGTAACTTACGAGATGAGTTAGTGCCTGTAGCACCCAGTTGGTGCTGGAAATGGAAGTGGCGTGTTTTGGCGTGTCCTGGCCTCCAGGCTGAAAACTGTTTATTTGGACAATTAAGAACATGGCTTCAGTTGAACCACAAAATCAGACGGAAACCTTTATCTTGGGTGGCACACTCTGGGTTTCCTCCCATGCCCTGGCAGGCTTGTGGAGTGGGGCCACGTTGGCCAGGGTGGGTCGGGAAGGGTGCCAGTGGCTCTGGCCTCCACTCGGAGACATGAGTCAAGTGTGTCAGGAGTGAATCCTCCTGGTTGCCCTTGTGCTAATGATGAGGGTGGGAAAGGGGTGTTGGGAGGGCACCCAAGCTCTTTAATCAGGGACCCTCGGGTCTCTGGGGGCCCTTGAGGTGAGGCTTCCTCTGCAATTGACCGTAAGAGTCAGTCTCCGCTCATCCCAGGCCATGCCCAGGAGTCAGAGCCCTGACCTAGGGCAGATTCCATCCTCATCATCAACACTAAGGCCATATCCCCTACCCCAGAGATCATTGTCTCAGGAGATCTCCCCTGCTCCTTCAGCCAGGAAATGAGTGAGCTTACACCCCACATCCTCACTCCAGCATCCCGGTGGGGAAGGGGAGGCTTGGTTTTGGCACCACCTGACCCTCCTTTCAGATTCCATCCCCCTCACTCCCATCCCCCTCACTCCCATCCCCCTCAGTCCCATCCCCCTCTGTTCCATCCCCCTCACTCCCATCCCCCTCACTCCCATCCCCCTCACTCCCATCCCCCTCAGTCCCATCCCCCTCTGTTCCATCCCCCTCAGTCCCATCCCCCTCTGTTCCATCCCCCTCAGTCCCATCCCCCTCACTCCCATCCCCCTCACTCCCATCCCC